>JAGDQP010025696.1:0-23791 GCA_022664845.1 Lepisma saccharinum
GATGGCAGAAATGTATCGCTAGCGATGGCCAATACTTCGAATAAAATAGTTCTTAGCATTGTCATCCAATCACTGTGTCTTTTCTGTACATAAATTCCGGTTTCATATTTACGCACCTGGTAATCTCACTTAAACTTGATTACTTCTAAATTTGTCGTCTATTTTTTCATTTATTCGTATTATTTCCTATTTTTAAAGTAAATTAAAAATACTCTTGAATATCACACCTCTAAAATGAGCTTAATATGAAATAATTCTACAACAATATATGTTATAAATGGGAACCACATACTATAAGCAACTATCCTTAGCTTAACTACATGGAACTATGGAGAGCATAAAATAAGGTACATATTATGATCGATATATTGTTTCAACCAATATCTTAGTGAATGTAATTTCCTGTATTATAACCAGCTGCTTAATATGAATGACTTAACTAACTAAATAGCTAACTATGGCATACGTAATTTACAAGTTCATCGCCACAGTAACAAATGTCCTCCATTGGATTCTACCCTGGACAAGTTCAAGTCAGTTTTCATCATGAACATCCGCCTCCTGAAGATTCCTTCTAATATTGTCATCCCAGTATTAACTTTCCAACGGCTTCTTCTTCTTCGACTTACCAAGCACGGTAGAATATCATATCAGTTTTTCTCCCATCGGAGCTATATGGCCTACCCATCTTAGCCGTGTCGGCCGGGTGGACGAGCGGTCTGCGGCGGTAGGCCATCGGCTCCAAGGTCCTGGGTTCAAGTCCCGGAAGGGGCATGGGTGTGGATTTTAACAGCTAAAAGGCGAATCGTGACGGACCGAAGTCCAAAGTTACTAGACTGGCCCATATAAAAAAATAAAGTTTACCAAATTTACCATCTTATGATTCGTGATTTCATTATTCTTATAATATTGGGTAAATATTAAATCTACTTCATCCGCGTGCACGAACAGTTGCTTCTATGTTAATATCTTTTTGTTCTCTTATTTTTAGAATCGCATATTCTAATGTAAAGTTAAAGAATAATGGTGACAAAGCATCACCCTGTTTGAATGCGCTATGAATCTCAAAACTATCTGACATATTATTTCCTATCCGTACTCTGTTTAAGGGTTCGCTGAGACACATACTTACTAGTTAAACAAGTTTTCTTCGGAATTCCAAATTGTACCAGGATATTGTATAATTATTTTCTTTTGTGAAAATGACATGCTTTCTTAAAATTTAGGAATACCTGTTGAATCGTCCCATTACTTTCCCATTTTTTATCTTATCTTTAATGTAAAAAGATGATGTAAAAAATCTACGCCCAGGCCTAATTTCTCCTCGGCACGAACCGGGGACCCCAAGCACCAGGAGTCCCGTGGAGTTTCACTGTTTGAAAAATTACTTAATTAGAAACTCAAGAAAAGGATTAGTTCGATTTCAGCACTTAGCACAGCCATGTCAAGGTTTGGTCATTTTGAAAAGAAATAACAAACTGACTGAAACGATGTATTGCTTTGGAAGGTAGAAAAATCAGTGTTCAGGAGAACAATATGAAATAATAATTGCATGGTGTATTGGGGGAGGGGCAATCCAGCAGGATGCTCAACATTGAGTAATATGAGTAAATGACATTAGGAATAAATCGGTAAAGTCTGGATATTCAGGATAACTGTTACCAGTAGATAATATGAAAGCGTGTTTACATATAAATGGTTTGGTAGAACTTCACCTACTGTTTCAACCACGAGCCGCCACTGCTCAGGAGTTAATAATTGTTTCACGTAATACCTAGTAGATCTTTCATCCCGTTAATGTAACAAGTTTCCCCCTAAAATGTTGAATCTTTAGGCTTCTCATTAGTCGTTTAACTTTGGGTTTCATTTTACATCTTGTAACCCTAACCATGTTTATCTATTTGGTGTATATTATTTCGTTATTATATTGTTATTCTAGCGTTACGAAGACTACGAGCCTCCAATCAGGTTGAAGAAGATATAGAAGAAATGCGAGCGGAGGAGCGAGCGCAACAAGCGGAAGCTACAATTTCAATGACAGAATTAATCTGCTCACCTACACTGCGTACTCCGCTCGTGATTGGCGTTGTGATGCAGCTCTCCCAACAGCTGTCCGGGATCAATGCTGTAAGTATAGATTATTTATAATCACACTGACACAACATATTGTTTTCAGAATATACGTATTGTGGACTCGACATAGTAGAAAATTCGTAGAAGTATTCTAGTTGCCAGCGAGCGCTACAAGCAGGAATGACGTGCAGAAAAATGCAGGTACATGATGTATGTCCACTTAAAATCAGAAGAAGGTGCGTACCTACCCACACCCAGCAACTATTCATTTTGAGAAGTGTTTCTCTAATTCATTATCCTGACCACATTTACCTATATATCCCCAAGATATCAACATGCTGCTCGCAGTAGCATTTAACCATAAGATATATTTCTATGTCAGTCTTGGCTGCAAGAATTCATAATTAACGTCTTGTCTATTCAGACATTTTAAACACGAAGTTTACTGGGGTTCAGAAATTAACTAGACTTCTAAGATAATCGTACTCAATTTCTAACGTTCCAACGAGTGGTGATTGATATTTGGTTAGTGTTTGATAAGACATATAGCCAGAATCGGCCAAAAAAGTGATTATCTAGTTTGCCCTTGGATTTTTCTATTCAGACATTAACTAGACTCTAATGATACTCGTACTCGATTTCTAGTGTTATAACGAGTGGTGATTAATATTTGGTTAGTATTTGATAAGGCACATGGTCAGAATCAGCCAAGAAAAGTTAACCATTGGATTTTTTTATTCAGATATTTTGAACATGAAGTGTACTAGTACTACTAGTGTTCAGGAATTCAGACATTAACTAGACTCTTAATATCATCGTGCTCAATTTCTAACGTTCCAACGAGTGGTGATTAATATTTGGTTAGTCTTTGATAAGGCATATAGCTAGAATCGGCCAAGAAAATTGATTTTCTCATTAACCCTTGGATTTTTACTAAATTCAGCGTGAAGTCAGCGTAAGTAAGTCAATGATGATATGACCAAATTTTGGAACGTAAGAGAAAGCTAAGATAGTTTCACTATAATGTCTTCCTATATGGATTCCGAGTAACTTAAATGCTAAATTTGAGCTAAGGGTGTCAATACATAGTCATTTAGAAATTGCTTATTTCCAGTTCGAACAGAATAGGCCACATCTTAGCAGCTACTTGAGTTGTCTGAACTACAGTAACTCATGGAGGCTGGAGCCACTTCAAACGAAGAAAGTCGATGACTTGAGTTTCTCATATGATTTATGTGGATTTATTTTTAGTTTTTCGATTGCGCTTGATGTAATTGCAATCAGTCCAACTATACTAACAATTACCGGTAATCTATGTAAGTTTCTTAAAGCACACTTAATCATACCTCTGATGAAGAAAGAATTCATGCGTGTCAGAAAAATTACACAATGTGTATGTATTATTGTGAACTGTAAACTATGAACATGGTCGTACACTCTTCAAAACTCAAAAGTGCTTATCAAAAGATTAATAGGACTCTATAAATAAAAGATTAAATAGGAATAGATTAATAGATTTTAGTCTATTAATTTCTGTGCATGACATTCCAATATTGTGACTTTTCTATTTGCTGATGATGACTAGTATAACATGTGAATGAAATTGTAGTAGAAGAGCCTGTAAAAAGTTGGTTTATTGTACTATCATAATTGAACGACAAAATATATTGATGATTGATATTTACAAGGTTAAATGGTTTAATTTTCTATGAATTTAGAATAATAGTTCTGTACGTTTATCCACAAATTTTCGAACATGCAGAACTCGAAATGTATCTAAGGTAGCAAGTGGATAGTAAATTAAATGCTTATTTCATTTACAATGTTCTTTCCGCTTTTGTTTAAAAAGAATTGTAGTTTTTACTTCTAAATTACCGTATGTACTCGCGTATGAGTCGCCCTCACATAATAGTCGCATCTTAGGTTTGAAACGAAAAATTGCCAAAATAATTTCCCCGCATAAAAGTCACAGTCTGCTTTTCTACGTGTAACTGTCTTCGAAATCGCTTATCTTGTGGAAGTCCAACAACACATTTCAAATGACATTTCGTTGGGATGAGTCAGGCATACCTCCGAAGAATCAAAACAAACCACGCAAACGCCTACCCTCCCTGTTCCTCAGCCCTCAACCCTGAGACTTTCAGTTTGTTACCAAAAGTATATTTTTAGTTTTTTATATAGATATATATAGAGAGAGAACATGAGGATGTACGGTATTGACTATCAGATTTGCTCGCGCAAAAAGTCGAATTTTTGTATTAAGAAACGGTACGAAAAGTGCGACTGTTACTCGAGTAAACACGGTAAGTTGATCAGATAGCTAGAGACCTAAAGTAATTATTGTAAGGCATTTACTATCTTGTTTATGATTAGCATGTTGACATAAATAATATCATGTTATCGTATATTTAAATGTCTTCATAGTGAAAAGTTTAAGGGAACTTCAATATTTTTGTAGTCTTTGTCAACTTATCATTTAGTGTCGAACTAGTTTGTTCTAAATAATAAGTAACATCAATGGTTTTGAGCACGAGTATAAGTGATCTATGTGTTCTGGTTCTAAATTTCGTAACTATTCTTTCTAGGTGTTCTATTATTCAACGGGTCTCTTCACCAGCTCAGGCTTATCAGATGAAAGTGCTAAGTTTGCAACAATTGGAATTGGTGCCATAATGGTCGGTATGACGTTAGTGTCAATTTTTCTCATGGATCGCACAGGCCGCCGAACCTTACATCTATATGGCCTCGGTGGGATGTTCATCTTCTCCATATTCATCACCATTTCGTTCCTCATTAAGGTGTGTATACGAACAACGATAGTCCGTAATGATGGCATCCAGAAATTTTTCTGGTGCCATCACTGGGTCAACACCTTTGCACTGAGTGTAATCACTGCATGATTCACTGCTTTTTTCGGCTTCCGTCAAATGGCCAGAGAATTACTAGTAGAGACATCTTTTATTTCCTTCTTCTAATATTAGGAAAATATCTGATTAGTTCCAGCAAGAGTTTGAATTTGCCGCTATCATAGATCTTACTGTTGAAATTCAAGACCATTTCGTATGTTTATAATAATGCATGATTATTTTTAGATATACGTATCCAGGTTTGGCTGCCGGCCATCATGACTGAATGTTTCGAGTGTTTTTCTGTTTCTCCAAGCGAATGCTTCAATGGTACTTAAACCAAGGTCTTACCGCTAACTTTCTAATTTTTGCCTCCATAAGATTGCTCGCCGAGAGGTGTTATCTCTGAGATGTGATGGGCTTAGCCCACACCTGTCTTTTCCGCTCAAAGACAATAAATTAAATAATAATGTAATAAATTTCAGTAGATATTTTTTACGACGTCAAAGTTTCAGTGTTGCGGGGTGTATAATGTTAATTATTTAAGTATATAAGAACTACATAAATTCCTGATCAACAACTGCATTTTACATAACATGTTTCTAGCAACAAACTAATAGTACTATACTTATGTTTTCTGTTGCTATAGCCTTTCACCTTTATTCTCAAAACTTCGAAAATAGTGTGTTTTTTTATTATTTTTTATTTGTTTCCATTCTTGTTATTCGAATTTTAATAAACACAGCCCCCGTGACTCAATTTCCTTCTGTATTCTCCACATATTTATGTTGGATTACCGTTTTAAGCATAGTGATACCGATACCATTTTGTAATGTCATAGCGTAACTATTGTAATATATCATGTCCTATCGTGGAATAAGGTAGTTGTAGTCTGTTATTCAGCTCATCAATTCAGTTTTATTATTTGTTTATTTTACTTTTCTAAAAGATGTCTCAGATTACTACATTAATGTTCGAAGCAGTATTCGTTCAATACGCTTAGAAAATCTGCCCATTTGATGGAAGAGTTTTTCTCATCATGCAGTCTCTTGTAAATATCTTGATGCTTAGTAGGCCTCAGCGCACGTGTTGTCCCACAGCTCGCGTTTCTATTTGCGTATTTGTATATAATGCTAATATGTATATATGTGTGTATATATTAGCCACCAGACGTAAAAAGGTTCTATCAGTATATATGTGTGTATCTCAATGTTTTCTATTAATACTGTCACTGATAAGGAGAAAGAGAGGAGAGTATGTCTATGATATATTCCATATCAGAACTTTAACTCGTGTCAAAATGTTGGGAAGATGAAATTATTATATTGAATTAGAACTAGCAAGGCTAAATAGTGACTTGTAATTGATACAATATAGTGTATTTCATAATACGTCTTCTTTATGAATTCCATAGGACTAGCCGTAAAAAATCTTTTTCGAATTATCTTTTATTCTTGTCCTATTATTTTTTTAGAACTAACCTTACAATACCAAAACAGTTCTTGTTTTGTTATACCATTATGAATTTATTGTGTATTTATACACTTAAAGTGCGGCGAAGTTATTTAATTTTGATTTGATTTTCTTATGAAAGTATTTACATCCTTCAACAAACAAGTTAATAGAACTTGGTTTCTTCTATCTTTAAATGTCTTCTTGTTCAAAGTAACAGTTACGTAATATTATATCTCAAATTATATAAGAAGAAAAATACCTGCCCTCTCCTAGTGGTTACGGCGCAGTCTTCGGATTGGTACGCAGGTTCGCGTCCTGTTGCCGGCCACACTGAGAGAAGTTTTCCAGTGCTCTCCCAGTTTATGAAGGCGACAAGGAGAAGTAGGAAACTGACACCACCCAACCCCTCACATGGTGTAGATCAATTGAAAGGTCTCATTAAGTATAGTATAATGCTGAAAGATTAAATTACCCAAATATATCTGGTACGAGGTATGGCCGCTAGAGGTCCAGGAGGTTTTAAGTTCTATTTCGTGTACTGCTCTATCTACGATCATAGCGGCTATAATTCGTAATGGGTATATTTTTGCAATCTAATCTTTTGACATTATAATATGCATAATGAGGCCTTTCAATTGATGTACAATATGTGGGAGGTTGGGTGGTGTCACTTTCCTACTTCTCCTTGTTAGGCGAAGATCCTGGCCACTACCTTTTCCTTCCCTGTCCTCGGAAGGCCGCTCGCACTGTGACCTAGAGATTGGTTGTGGCTACTGGAATACTATACGATTATTTGAAAGGCAGAATATTAGCTGTTGTTGGTGATGAATTAAGTGCCCTGTTGTCCTACAATTAGAAAGTAGTAGGTTCAACTTTGGGCAGATTGGTTAGAATACTCTTCTAAAAAAAAATCACTTCATTATTATTATTTTATGAACAGTTAACACCAGAAGTTTCTTCTCTGAGGAAAATATGATTACAGAACGTTTTAGGGCGAAATCTTCTCTATCAGTTCTTGTAGTACCCCAGGTAAAAGTAACACATTCTTTGAAGTATGTGCTAAATATTTGTGCCGAAGGGAAAAGTTCTATTAAGAGAGTTTTTTCTTTTCAAAGAAACTGTACCAAAACGTATTTGTAAGTTGAGTGCAAGTACACATTTCACAGTAAATTCACCATGCAAGAAGGACTTCTTGAGAAGAGATATGGGTCAAGTATTCTCAAATGTTAGCGACTCGAAGAATGTCTATCTCCTCTCTCCTCTCTTTCTGATTTCTTTGACATTTCTGTTTTCTCCAATTTAGTTTAATGTATATCAGGTAAGATATAAAATGATTCTGCGTAAGAACATGTAAGTATCATTGCTTAATGATAACTTCTTTTGTAAATGGTTTTCAAGGATTTAATAGTTAACAATAGAGTAAATAATTTCTAAAATTGGACTGTTTCGTACATACAAAAGAAGACTGGAACAACTAGAAAATATATTGTAGTGTGTTAAATAGTTTAAACACAGATACATGAACTTGGAGCCTTCCGTTTTCATTTCTACATTTTACATTCTGTGTACACATTTTAGATAATTTGTATATTAGTTACAACCTCACATGACACACTATCGTCATTTCCAATAGATGATAGCTTGCAGTTACTATGTTTCTTTCTTTCGTCTAAAACTTCAAATTCTTCAAATATTGCGAAACTACCGAACTTCAAGTTTCTTCATGGTTAGACCTGGCATTTTCTCTTTTCGTCCTTAATCCATGTCCATCTATTGTACTGTAGGTAGTGCACATGCTTAAAAATTAATAGTAGCAATAATCAACGCAAAATGTTTTCACGTGGAAAATATAAACTATAAAGAAGTCCATAAAACTAGAAGAATTTGAAGAAGCTATGAAAAGCGGTTTGAAAGGTTTGAAAAATCTGTGGAAAATAACCTGTGCGCAACCAGTAATCTTAGAAATTTATCCCGGAAAGTAGTTGCTATATACAGGGTTCACCATTTAACGTTTCCCAATTTAAGTTGGCAATACTGCTTGTGCGGGTTGTAGGAGGAATCGCTGACAGTGGTTGTTGTGTTCCGTGTGACCTTGGATTCCGTCAACAATGGAACGTTGGTCCATGTAACAACGCATATTTTGTATAGAACGAGTTCGTGTTAAGCGAGCCGATTGTATCCGTGCAGCAAAAGTTTCGTCGAACATTTGGTGATGGATTGGCAACGCTTCTTCAAGAAAAATAATCGATCAGTGAGTGTGTCAGTGGCGTGACACTGGATTCTTACAGGATAAAGCCCGTGCTCGTCGAAACAGCGTCCAGTCACCTGAAAATATCGAGTGTGTGAGAGAAGCCATGGAGAGGAGTCCACGTCGATGAGTGCGCGGCATTCCCAACTCTTGAATTTGTCGAACAAAAGTGTGTGACGTATTTTACACCATGATTTGCACTTCAACTCGTATAAGCTGCTGCGCACAACGACTCTCAGTGAACATCCTACATAGTGCATTTCCCTGGCGACTTCTCTTTCGGTTTGATGACATTCAGTGGCTCACAATTCAGTGGCCGGACCTTACTGCAGCATATTTTTTTTCATGGGAGTATTTGAAAGCTCACTCACACACTCCCTGATATTAACCTTAAAAATGCAACTCAGGAGATTGTGAAACTTAAGCAGGACATTCTATAGCGCGTCATGGCAAGTGTACCTGGGAGGTAGCAGAAATGCATTGACTGTCGTGGAGGACGTCTTCAAGACGTTGGATTCAAAATGGACACCTGTTTTGTGAATCCAAGACACTGACTTACTTAACCGTGTTCACTTCGTTATTGCTGTATACAATATATGTGTTATCCTACTTTCAAAATGAGTAACGTTAAATGCCGTACCATGTATTAAATATGATGTTTTAGTAATAATAACTAAAAATCAACTGGGAACCCCGTCGTAGGAGTTCTGGAACGTATATTCCCTAATGAAGGACACAAACTGTACAGCTTCAATGACGAAGTGTATGTCATATTTGAAAACATAAGGTAAGAATTTAGGGATTCATAAGATAAACTAAAACAAAACTGGGCGGTACTACAGTCCCTTAAGGGCCATGATCAGTTAGATGGCTGTTTTACATTGAACTATAGGGAATTGCAGACCAGTGTAATGCCTCTTTGTAGCTGTATATCTGACTTTCGTAACCAGAGTCCGCTTCTTCTTTAGTTCAGTAGCCCCACACCCCCACGATATTGGGTTAACACTGAAATTTTGAGTCCCCACTGGAAATCGAACCTGGGACCGCTCCACTGAAAGCAAACGCGTTACTGACTAGCCTGCGTAGGAGGAATGAGGAGATATCTGTCATTAACATAAACATCTACAAACGACAATACTACAAGTGGAAAGTCACAAACAACTACATGGAAGGCCAGTCTGTACTAATATAACAAACAAACAAGCTAACCAGCTAGACAGTCCATGTGTCGACAAAGATGCCTCAAATATATGGTTGAAACAAACACACATATACAGTGAAACAGCTGGATTCATGATGGCAATCCAAGACAAATGCAGAAGGTGTAACAGCATTAATGAAACCATTGAATACAACGGCTGTGTTACATCCGCTAACATCGATTATACCAATAGACATAACAATGTAGCAAAAGCCGTCCTCAACCGATAGCGAAAAACAGAAACCTTAAAACAGACGACACACCCTACGTCAAATACAGTCCCAGCGAAGTCTTGTGAACGGTTGATACAAATTATATTGGTATCGCGAAATAAGAACGGACAAAAGAGTCAAAGCAAACAGGCCAGACATCTTGCTGCTTGATAAAACAAACATGGAGGCTCTCATCATAGATATCGCAATTCCTCTAAACCCTAATCTACAAACAACACACGCTGCAAATATAAACAAATATTTGGAACTGAACTCCGAAATCAAACAAATTTGGAAACTCAAGTCAGTACGTATATGTCCCATAGTTATATCGACAACTGGTATTGTCCCCAAATCAACAATGGATCAACCACAACCCTTCAGCATCAAACATCTGGTGTCCGCAGCTCAAAAATAAGTTATATTTGATACATTCTATATTGTTAGAAGATTCCTACTAACGGAAATGCCGACTTAATACTTGACATGTATCCATAGTGATATTAAGATCAACCATTCCATACAAATATGAGAAGCGAACAGTACCAGTAATAATAATATTAGTTGAGTAGTGCTTATCAATGAACTTTTCGGTGCAGTTTATTGCTGTGCCTTAGTTTTTATTTTTTCAATCTTACTTCGCGTATTCCATATAAACAAATCCACATCAATAAATTGATAATCCGTTACCAATAAATTAATAAACAAATCCACAATAATAAATCATGCATATCACATTCCATCAAGGAACCAGTTAGTTCTCTAGTTAGTACACATAATTACATATTACCACATTAGATTCATTGTACCTACGTGAAAATCTCTTTCCATTTCATCGTTTTATTAATTATATTTTAAAGGTAGAATGTTTACTAACTGTTTATTTCAGTCTCATCTTTCATTGGACCAAATTATGTGTAGTTAAAAAGCACTGCATAGTTTTACCTCTTGCTTGATAACTATAATTATAACACGCTTAATTCATGCGTCTGGCGCGTTATAAACTTTTAAATAAAATTATTAAATTTAACTCCTAGAGTAATGGATTAACAAGAACAAATTAAAATCAAAAACTTTAACAAGTTCTTTAAATAAAAAAGACTTGTTCTTTTTATCCGGAATAAAATTTTTACCTCAGCTCATCTTTTTTCATGATCTTTATAGCAGTGCCTATATATATATATATATTTTAAATTTACTTTCACATTAAAAAAAAAAAAAAAAAAAAAAAAAAACAGATGACAACAGTCCAAGACACCAATATGTTGTCTGCTAATATGTACTTAGTTGTAATAAAGTAAATGATTTGTTACTTTTCTTTAATAATCTAGAACAATTTAAGCCATCATGGTTGTAAGTATTTATCTCTCTCTTTTATCTATCTTATAAACAATGTCTTAATATTCGTATCTTATTAAAATAAAGTGTCTTCAAATATATAATTTAATATGTTCAGAACTTCATCAAGTTTTGCCTGGAAATATATATAGTACCGTTCTAAGCGAAAACGCAGTATCTCCATTTAGGCCAATATGTTGTTACCACAGTGACAGTGAGTTACCACAATGCGTAGGTTTGTTTTAACCACATTTACTATGTCGCAACACTACAAAGCTGTTCAAAGCCATTTACTGTTGTCCAGCTGTCATAACACTGTATTCTGGTGTTGTGACATAGAATATCTACTCAAAATGAACCTACCCATTGTTGTAACTCAATATTGTCCAAAATGAACATATTGCGTTTTAGCTTAGGACGGAAGTATGAAGTGCTTAAATCGTTTGATTTCTAATGAGGATATCCCAGGAAACTAATAATAATCGTTACAGCGTGGACAATGTCATCATAAATCATTAAAACATTGGTTTTAATTGCATTAATTCTCTCCAAGTTTCTGCCTATTCATTAATTTGTTTAGTTCTCTTTGGCTGTATACTTCTTCACACACACACACTGATTATTCATTGTGCATAGTAGGTATTTGTTTTCACTTCATTGCTTTCAAGTCTCAATCTGTTCTTACTAAAGAATTTACAAGTTCTTGGATAATTGACAAACGTGTGAATAAGTATGTAATGGAACAAAACAAAAGGAGATCAACAGTAAAATAACGGCAGTGGCAAGGTGACTAAAGTTCAGAATCTCCTCACACTTCCCATTCTAATGTGAGTTTACATGGCGAGGACCAAATTCTAAGCTTACCTTCAACTTGGTACACTTTCCTCACAGCCAGCGAATCATCTAACAAAATGGCGGTTACAAACACAACAAGTTTCACCAACCAATGCATTGGCTTCCTCAGTTGAAAAAAGATAAAATGAAACCTGGTTAGACATAATAAATAAAATGCAATAAAACAATATGATATTTTTAAAATAATTTATTTCAACACTTTTTTTTTTTACATTTTAATAAACATTTATATACATAATTTTCCATACATAACCAAATATACAGTTGTGCAATTAATTTTTTCTGTTTTAGTATCTGACAACAACATTCTATTTCGCAATACACTGTGGCAACATTGCACCTACCTTGTTTCCGCTTAGGATCGTGATTTTTGTTTTCACCTGCCAGGAGCATTGAAAAATGGCTAACTTTGCGGACGACTTCATATATTCCCACAATATTTTACCGGTAAAAGCCAATGCATTGGTTGGCTAAACTTGTTGTGTTTGTAATCGCCATTTTGTTAAACGATTCGATGGCAGCAAGGAAAGTGTACCAAGTTGAAGGTAAGCTTCCCATTCTAGTTGAAGTCTTTTGTTCTTTCTCTCAGTCAAAGTAGACTAATTCTAGGTATTTACAGGTGAGAACCGACACCTTCTCAGTTCTTTCTCTCATCGATAGAATCAAGTGGCGACATTAAGGCCTGTGTCCTTAACTTCAAGGCCATAAAAATAGTTTTCAGTCAAGTTTTGTTCATTAGAAGTATCCATTTTTTAAATTTTAATAAAGCATATAGAGTAATCTAAAATACATAAAACAGTACAGTATTGTAGCGTATATATACAAAATTGGTTAGACATTCCTATATAAGAAGGTATTTCGTAATAGATTATTTTTATATGTAATCATGTCCTCTTGAAATCCATAGGAAGAGAGTTATTAAGAATTGAAAGCATTTTTCGACATAAAAAAGACAAAAGTTGAAATGAAGTGCAAACATATTAATTATGAAGTTTTTTAATAATAATAAAAAAATACTTTCATTTGAAATCAACGTATTAATGTGTAAGATGTATCACTATCATACATCTCTACGGATAGATGAGTTATGCAGCAACAACTTTGTTACGAAATAACGTACTTTAAACCAAAACCATGAAATGTTAGGCATGTTGTAAGCACAAGTACAGACTGATGTGCCAAAATATCAATCGTATGTACTCACAGGAACATGGTGTCTATAAAAGAAGCACTAAACGCCAGGAAAAGAAATATAACTAAACCTCAAGCTTCGCTAACTTCTAGATACGAAGATCTCTTTAGATATTTCTATTTTGTATTGCCACTTTAATACATAGTAAAATATTTCGTAACGTTATCAGCGTAGAAATCTCTCTACCAGTAAGTTCTGTTGCAAAAACGTTTGTAAGCTTTATTTTTATATGGGCCAGTCTAGTATCTTTGGACTTCGACCGGTCACGATTCGCCTTAGCTGTTAAAATCCACACCCATGCCCCTGCCGGGACTCGAACCCGGGACCTTCGAGCCGATGGCCTACCGCCGCAGATCGCTCGGCCACCCGGCCGGCAAGTTCTGTTGCAATTTATAATTCCAATTGAAACCTGACTTCCTCATAAATGCTAAATTTGTGTTAGTTAATGCCCTAAACTAATTCTATTCTGTTTCTTTGTTGTATTCTGTTCTGTTTCTTTCTTTGTGTAAATTGTCTTAGTTTCCAGTCTTACTCATTTTTATGTTTTAAAAAAAAATCAGAACCCTTTCTGTCCTATTACTTCTGGTTTTTTTTATAGTTGATGAACAAGTATACTTTTATCGTTAACCCAACCTCTAAATCTGTGCACAACGACATCACTTTTATGTTCGTTAAAGAATTCTTTCTGTAAATTCTAAATGCCTGAATACTTTTCTTGCCATCTAGTTTCTTCTTTTCAATTCTAAATAGAGTAGTCAATCTAAAATAACAAAATTTAAATCCAATTTAAGTAAACAAAAATTTAGCATATTTTATCATCATTCTTCAGAGTGGAAATATGTAATAGATTAATGTGCTTCATTTAAACTGTCCTTTTTTCATTATGCATATATATTTAATCTGTAGCACAAAGCAGTTTATTGCATTGGTAATATATTCCCTTTATACTTCTCAGTGTCCTTGTGTTGTCTTTTCGTCATGTTTTAAGTGTGTTTGTTATTGGCGATACTATTCAGCGTCGAAACGAGATCCTGTGAGAGTTTCAGATTGATGTGTATTACAACCATTCTTCCTGTTTTCTATAGCGTAAAATCATTTAGAAGTAATTTAAAAGGTAATTTTATAATATACAGTATATATATAATGATTTTGCACTCGTTATGCAGTTTTATTCCAAAATAAAGCTTCTCATCATAGAATCTGCTATGTTATTCCTTCGTGGACGTGATATTAATGTTACAGTATTGCACTGATTTACTGGTCAGAAGTATGTTTTTCTTTCTGAAAATGAAAAACGGAATCAGTATTGTTGTAAGTATGAGGTTATACAGGTTGAAGGTTGTATGATTTATACATTTTTTTACAGGATCTGAAGTCAGTTTAGGCGTTTTAGTATATCAATTTTAGTAGATGAAATTAGATGTCTTAGGTTAATTGGATGTCTCAGGACCGTACATTGCAATGCTATTATGAAGAACTATGAGAAAATTCACTTTATACAAGATGAATATACCGAATACACAAGCAGTTGAGATGATTTCTTTCCTAACTACTGCGGTCTGAGCCTAAGATGCTTAAAGGCCATGAATAAATTCAAGTTCTCTCTCTCCTAACTACTGTGGTAAAATTGACAGATCAATAAAAAACATAATAATTTATTAACTAAATAATATAATAACTTATTTATTTATTTTTAAGAAGGATAATAATTTATTTGGATCCCCTATTATCTAAATGGTTTACATGCTCATATTTGCTTCAAACCCTTCTAGGAGCACGTTCAAACCAATAGTTTGAAGTAGCCTTATACAAAAGCTGTAAGTCTCGCTCTTAGAAGTTCGCAAGCTTGTTTAGGACGTTAATAACAATTCAAACGAGTTTTGGCTATACTTCTCTGTAATGTTATTGTAAATGAAAGCGGATGGAAAGTCCTGAATGGTATTTTTACGTCATGTACTCCGCTTAAAGTATTACACTGCTTCACTTTTCGTAAGCATATAATTGAATATTTAAAAGTATTTTTTATTCTCTATAGTTTGAAAGATACTGATATAAACTGCTTGATTTTTCATCAACAAATAACTACATTACTATAAAGTGGCCTGCTTTGACTCTCATCTGTGCAGTTTACTTTAGAGATTTCACTCTATGAGTTCAGAACTTGTGTTAACCAAGCACCTGTTTCAATATTTCGTGAATATGTGTCAAAATTTGTGCAAATTGTTGCCAGATATACCACTGACTCAAACTAATTTTAGCATCATGTCGTACAAGGCTCAGTGAAAAAGCTTGCTGATTTGAAGCATGTCCTTTCACTCATAATTTTTTTAGTAATATAATTTTAAAATTGAATATTCTGTATATTATTTGTATGAGTTTCAATTTACATTTGGCTGCTATTTTCACACATGTTACTCTGTTCTTTCTATATTTAAATGTGAATTACTTAAGATTACGAAAACAGTGACAATTTTTATTGTAGCTACAAATTTCTACGAATTACAACTGTTAGTGGCAGAAACCAACATACTGTACACATTTAGTATGGAACTATATGGAGAACACTTGCCAATTTATTTGTATTACCGAAACATCTACTAACAGCAGTATATAATAAAAACACAAAGTTTAGGAGACTTTGTTTTCTAATAACATACGTCTAACAGAAAATGCTGAGTCTAGTATTTTCTGTGTTAGTCAATAGTATTCCTTTTTAACCTTTTTTGTTACACTTTTCTTTATCAAAACACCTTAGTGGCTCATGTTGTTTTGTACTATAGATTTGAAACATCCTGTACATATTTTACATAAAATATTACAGTTTTGTTGCAGGAAATCAATAATAGAGGAGTCTAACTCATCTAAAGCACTGCTTTTTACTTTATGTATTTTGGTTTAGAATAGTTGATTTTTTTTACTTCTTTATCAGAATGGATTTAGTTGTGTTGGTTTCAATGTCTGTATGTACTTTCCCGTTGTAATTTTCGAGCAAAAGAAAACAAATAATTATATACTAAGAAGATCATAATAAAATTTAAAATTACTTAATAAATTTCAAGAAAAAATAAAATGCCAAGGTCTTTATCACTTAAACAAAGTAATGAAGGAAATATCAAATTTGTAATTAGCTTATTTAAAAAAAAACACACACACAATAAAACAATTTCGGCAGAGACGTAAGAGGTCTTTCATCTGTTGAAATAGTCCTCTTGGATCATTTCTTGTGAGAAGGGGCAGAATATGGTTTGTTCGCTTAATCAAAAAATGTTCTTTGCAGTTTCTGACTTGATACTGTATTTCTTGTATGTGATCCGGTAATTAAAAATCAACTGTTCTTTTTTTTTTTTTTTTTTACATCATGTACTTCTAAATGTGTCGACCTCTTCTATTTGGTCGACATAATGTTATAATGCTGTCTTAATTTATTTTGCATAACACCTTGCAATGCTTGGTCATTAATATCTTTCATTTTCTAGTTTTTTATAAATAATATATTTATAATATATTATTTTTTTTATATTTTAAATATTTTTTACGAAAAATATATAATGCATGATATTAACATATCTTCGTATTGATTCTTTTAATTGAATATTAATTTGCCTTTGCTTCGACCTTCACTGCCTTTTTTAGCTCACTTTTGTTTCATTTCTCCACTGAAATCTTTCCTAACAATGCTTGGAGGAGAAGCTCACATTATGTGTGACGTCACTGCACAGTCCCATAAGTTGCATTCTCTGTTTAGTTTTATAAGCTTGTTTGAACGTTATGAAGTAGATATTGCCACTCTCCTCCAGCTGCTTGGGAAAGGTGATACTACCGCCCGTTAATAGGAGTTTTTTGGTTATGTGCAGGAAATGATCGACTGGATGTCATACCTCTCAGTTGTATCAACGCTCAGCTTCGTGGTGTTCTTTGCTGTGGGACCTGGGTCGATTCCCTGGATGATCACTGCCGAGCTCTTTTCCCAGGGACCACGCCCAGCTGCCATGTCCATTGCTGTACTCGTAAATTGGATGGCGAATTTCCTTGTTGGAATCGGATTTCCAACTATGAAGGTATCTAGTATTGTTATTTTTATAACAGTTATACTGATCGTGTATAGTATTGCGGTGATTATGTTTCTGATGTTGATGTTTATTTATAACATCCACTGTTTTTCATATTTTTTTTTTTTCAGGCGTACATCGATCACGCTTGTAAGATGATAAGTTTTTTAGTTGTTCTTATGTGGAGTAATGCAAGTGGGATATTTTTTCTTTTTAAAATAGAGGAGAAAAACGTATATGCTCATGTAAAAATGTTTATCTTAATGGGTTCAGATCTTCTTTTGAAACCAATATTTCTGATTTATGTACAGAAAATTGTTTACTGGCCTAGCGAGCAATCAATCTCCGGTTTCCTGATTGCTGGTCGGGTCTTCATTGCGGCTCAGCGACCAGCCTAACTGAAGAGTGCAGGGAAAAAAGGGGGCATGTCCATGAAATGTGATTTCTCGTGAAACGCATTCTAAACTGTAACTCTCTCATTTACTCCCATGTATTTTATATTATAGAAACCGCTATAGCTTGCGGATTATTTTCACTTTTGGATTGAAACTTTCTCAACGATTAGCTGTCATTGTATAATACTTGTTAAGAGTGAAAACTCAGTATTTTTTTTTAAAATAATGGACACCCCCTTTTCCTGTACTCTTGAACTATGCTGGAGCGAATAAAAAGGTATTCCAAATCTTGTAGAAAATTTTAGCTTAGGAGTTTTCTCGGGAAATCTTGTAGTATAAATGACGTTCGTATGAGTGCGACACAAAAGTTCCTCCACACACGCTAGATAATTATGTAAAATCTCTTCTGTTGAAGTGAGGCTATTCTCGACATAGAAGTTCAATTCAAAACTATACCACAGAAAACGGTAAAGTACGTACAACCTCTTGACACATACTGCTTCAGACAATATAAAGTATGACTACGTATAAAGACTAAAGTATAAAAACTGACTACGTACTTTTTTGTTTTGATAAGCGCAAGTTAAATTATCTGATAGTTTTTCGTTTTGGAAATTGCATTCTGTATACATATGATCAACTATGTACTGATCTATTAGTGCTTCTGTATGCTTGGACGTCAGCTGGGTATGAAATACGTAAGGAAGTTCAAACTTTTATAAATAAAAGGGAAAAGTTCCATTTTATTTTGAACCCATATATTGTTTTACAATGATCGTAAGAATTACGAACAAATTGGCATTGTTTGTTGTTTGCACCTCAAAGTAGCTTGCTGATATTACCACTTCATAGAAATGGTAATATCATCACCTGGTAATATAGATATTACCACTTACTTTAAAAAAAAAATAAACTTCAATTTTCTATATATTCGTTCTACAATAAATACATCTAAACTTCCTAGGGGTAAACAAAAAACTCTTATGTAAAAGGTGACCAATAAAGTCAAGTTTTGTAAATTTTAAAAATAGCTTTGAAATGTTGCTGTCGCTACTTATTGAACCATTAACTTCCCTTCCCCCCAAAACCCACACCGCTAAACCATGAAATTAGATGACAAAGTGATCTTTATTTAAAAAATCGTACGTGTACCTTGTTGGTTGCTACCTTCCCCATGCGTTTACCCAAAAGAGTGCTCGCCAGGGGACATGATCCCTAAGACTTGTGAAGAGTTTAGGCCACAGATTCCTATGCAGTCCATAAAATGAAAATAAACAAACCTTGGATTTCAAATTTGAATATTTCATTATTGTATAGTATATTTTAATCATTGTATAGACTTTACAGGCTGCTATGACCTAGGAATGTTTTTCTGTAGGAATTCATTTTTCTGTGGGGTCGCATCAAATTTCTTGAGCGAATTTTTTCAAATCGCTTTAGGAATACCAAAAACTCTTAAAAGGGTCCCATAACAGACAGCCCAGAGCCGATTTTATAATTTAGATGTCTTGTTTTCATATGTGGGAAAGTAAACTCAAAAATACGTTTGTACATCTACACCACACAACTCTACAGTCTAAACCAGAATTTCTGTCACATTGACTTGTGGGCAGTAACAGCAGTATGTTTCTGTTATGGAATTAGATATTACTCAGAATTTGTTTCAGAAGATTATTTTGTGTGCAAAACTTACACATTTTCTTGAAGTAGTAGACATTCATGGCGGGTGTTAAATGCTGTACTTTAATTATAGTAATTTTTGTGTGATTGAATTTGAAGTAAAGCAATTAAAACCATGATTAGTTTCATGTTTGAACCTTACATTTAGTGTTAGTATCTTTACTAATATTTGAACAATCAATTTGAATACAATTGAGAAACGTTTTTTTTTCCACAAAAGTCAATAACAGCATCAATATTATTTTAACAAACGTCATGTTATATTATGTAATAATAAAGCACGATATCCGGAAATTATACCAACATAATCAAATTAGTACTCTAATGAAAACGTCTTAAATATAATTTAAAGATTTCTAGAGTTTGTGGTTTTATTGTTAAATTAAATAACGTGTCGTGTGTAAAAATAACTTTTTGATGCATGCATACTTTCCAAGGTACGTATATGTTTTTCATGATCGTTAAATATGGCTCTATTCAAACTTGGCGATATATCGATCTGATTATCGACTTTTGAAAAACACTTCTCAATTGGTTTCCGTCTTCACAACTCTGTCATTTAACTATTAAGGTAAACGCTCCAGTAATGGATACTTTTAGGGTACTTATCACCGTTATAATTTTTAACTCAAATACAGTTCAAATTTATTGATCAAATGATAATGTTACACGTTCCCTATGCTTTCTTCTAGTGATTTCCATTTATTACTTTCATTAACATACAGTATTTGAGAGTAAATTATGAATTTTTGTGTAACGTTGTATTTGTACCAGTGACGAACACGAAAAAAAAACCAGGATGTTCCGGAAATGGACATACTGTTTAACTCAAAATAATTTAAATAATAATTGCTGATGTTTAAAATGCTGTTCTTCGATTAACTGATTGTTTCATGGAATTTCACTGAGTGATCATTCCGAAGGTCCTGGTTTAGAACACAGCGGTCGACCATCCTTACTGAGGTTGTAACTGGCTTTTTCCTCAGTCATATCAGGCAAATGCCTTACTTAGACTTGTCCGCCTCCTTCCCGCTTCCTTTCCCCTACCCTATCTGGGTCTGAGCCATAGATTTCTTGTGGCCATAAAGGTGAAAATTCTAAGTTGTAATGTATACTATCCAATACTAGAACAAATAATTTCATTAATGGGCTTCCCCGCGTCCATCATTGGGAAAAATAGGACCAAAAAATTTCCTGACAAGCTTATGGTCATGAAGAGTAAATAATCATTCCCGAGCTGAAATAAAACAACTAACAGTATTATGATTTCGCCCTCGAGATGGCCAAGAGTTCAGCTCGCTCGCTTTCGGTGCGCGTGGTTATGAGTTCAATTTCCGCTGAGAGCTATTGAATGAAGTGGTTCGGAACCCACTTTACCAAAAACTGTAAGTAAATCTCGTCCTTTGAAGCACACCAGCTAGCTTCGGACATTAATAACAACTCAATCAATCAAGAATTTTGATTTCAACCCAGTGATGACTGGTGAGTGTCCAACACTGGACAAAAACTGACTGCGGTATCGGTAATGGAACCCCCCTGCTTTGCATAACAGATATAGTTTGTTTGGCCATTTATATGCTTGAAACAAAGACATTTCGTAGTACATAATATTACAGAACAACAAAAGTATTCGTTATTGTAATTCCATGATTGTAAAACGAAAGCTCTTACCTTAATCACTTGATTAACGAAATACATGGAAGAGTACGTGCGACAATGGGAAAAGCTTCAACATCATGTCACAAATATCAGATGAAACCAATGAGGAGCGAATAATATTCAGTGGCATCATAACATATAATTAAATTTTCCCGCGTAGGTGAAATGATTCCCGTCCTTAAGAAAACCTTATTTTACAACATTTCTCTTCAAGTGTCCATTACTGGTGCGTTTACCTTATATGCTAAATTTATCACAAATTAAAGATAATGCCATTGAACCTTCGCCTGGTAAGGTTGAATAGTATTGCGTTTTAAGTAGGAAATCTATGGTTCCGTGATAAGTAACGCTAGGAAGTATTACATTTAAACAGCGCTTCATACATGTTCATTAAAAATGTATATGTAACGTTTCTACATTATCTCCAGGCACAAAAATATTTTTTTTAAAAAATGATGGCACAGAAGCAGTTCGATGCAAGCAACATTCCCACTTTTGATTCATACTTTTCTCATCACCTTTTATAAACTTACGTTATTTCGCAACTATACGTTCTTGTATTTAAATGATAAAGATGATGAATATTAACATTTATGTAGTTATACTCAATTACAAAACCGAAAGCTGAACAAAATTAACACCGTACTTTTGTTTTCTTGATGTACATACAGCCTATTCCAAAAAGGTTGACCGCATTGATTATGGCAATTTTCAGCTGAAAATACTCCAAGTCCAACTTCGCGTATCTTCGGAAACAGTAAACCAAAGATGCCAGGTTCGAGCCCTGGAAGCAAAGATGAACCTCTGCAATTGGGGAAAAATTTGCAGATGTTTTTTTTTTAAGTGCAATAAGACATGTTGAAATGTTATTAAATGTAGAAAAAAGTAACACTCATTAAAATACGTAATGATACAGTATTTCGAAACCATCCGTACATCTGAACACGTGATTATTTTGTCACCTACGTTTCCATACGTAAAAGCACATTTGCAATGAAATCGAAGACAGCAAATTTAGTTCTGGCATTCATAGTACAATAAACAAGAGAAAGGAGAGAAAAACAACAGCATTTGCAACGTATATCTATGTCATTGTCTTGAACACCGAAAATACAGTCATGTTTTTCAGAAGTTCTATCAGAAAGAAGTAGATAGATGTGTTCATGTTAGCTCAGTGGTAGAGCGCGTGGCTTCTAATCGTGAGGTCTTGGGTTTGAATCCCGTTCTGGAAAATTTATTTTAATGTAATGATATATTCCTCAAAGCTTGAATAATTAGATAAAATAATAATAATAAGTTTTATATGTATCCATACAAGCATTTCGGGACATAAGTGATTATTATGTTTAAAATATAACATCAGAGAAGTGGTGGGTGTTAACAGAACGTCTGTATATTATGTGTGAACGTTAAATACAAATTAAGTAAATGTTGTTATATCCAAAGTCGGATCAAGGTGCGATACAGCAAATTTATTATCCTTAAAGTTCATACAAATTCAATATCCCCAAAGTTCATGATCCCCACGAACGATGAGTCACTTCAGTAAAGAAATACTCTGAAATGCTTTTTTCATATGGAAGTGGTGAGGCTTTGATATCTCTCTCTCTGGCTTGGTTGCAAAGTTTATACTTTGTCATATGATGAAGAGAAGTTACTATTGTCTAATTAACTAGAAGGAAAAAATGCTTAACTTGACCAGGGCTCGAACCCATGTCCATGTGTGGCATTGGTTTAGAAAGCAAAGGTTTTAACCACGAGCTACTTTTACAACTAGAAAAATATTGCCGAGATTTGTCATATTAAAACACCGCCAGATTGAGTCACGCTAAGTGGACCGTTTTATACATTAGAGATTTTAGATAAGGAAGATTAGATTGGTTTAGGTTAGTGATAGTAAAATTGGGTCATTGCTGGATAATTTTAGAAAATGGTTACATCACCATTTTAAGAAAATTTTAGTTTTCGTATATGGTTTCCTACATACCTGAAGTTATCAGAACGAGTTTTAAAGAAATGCTATGCAAAGTTTCCTCGATACCAAATTTTAGACTTTTTCATGAGGACCCATCTGAGACATTTAAGCCCGAAATCCGGCATTTTTCGCAAAGGACCATGTTTGAACACCCGTAGAAGAAAAGGAGTGTGATTTAGGGCCATGATTTTTTTGCTTGCATATACTCTGTCGGTCGTTCTAAATATTACAAAATATTGCAGAATTTTATTCAGTCCCTTCACTAGAAAAATTGTGTTAAAATCATATTTTATATAATTGGTTACTTATTTTTCAACCTAATTATTGGATTAAAGAAATTAATTTTCAGAAAAGGTGATTCCATATCTTTGAAGTATACTTCAAGAGCTACACAACAATTTTTGATTAAGCTCTCTAGCTTTTCTGGTTTTTGAGAGATTCAAGTTTCCGTACATGTTTACAAGAGTAAAATACTCCACTCACCATTTCGGAAAGGGCCTAGCAGGATGGTGAAAAATGCCTTGGAAGGAATCGTGATAAATAAAAAAATACTACCATATTCACCATAAAAAAATAATGGCTCTCCACCAGTTTTTTTTTTTTTTTTTTTTTT
>JAGDQP010025697.1:0-26673 GCA_022664845.1 Lepisma saccharinum
AGGGATGAGGTCATACAGAAAGTAAACAAATTTAAATACTTGGGAGCATACGTAACAAGCAAAAATGAGGTCACGGAAAAAATAAAAAGCAGCTTAGTATTGGGCAACATATGTTTCTATTCAGTCCAAAAACTTCTAACATCGCGATTAATATCAAGGAAATTGAAATTGAAAATATACAGAACGGCTATTCTGTCAGTAATACTTTACGGTTGCGGAAGTTGGAGTATGACCCTAGCAGATAAACATAAACTACGTGTATTTGAAAATAAGGTTTTGAGAAAGATATACAGGCCGAAACGGGACAAAATGACTGGAGAATGGAGGAGACTCCATAATGAAGAACTTCACGGACTGTTCGATTCACCAGATGTAAAAATAATGACACCGCGACAACTAGGTTGGGCAGGTCATGTAGCTCGGATGGGGGTAAACGAAGATTATATTCTATCTTGGTTGGAAGACCGGATGGAAGGAGAACGTTGGGAAGACCGAGGCGCAGTTGGGAGGACAATATTAGAAGAGATCTTCGAGAAGTAGGTGTTTGTGATGAAAACTGACTTGATGTTGCCCAGGATAAAATCCAATGGCGAACGTTTGTTACTGCGGCGATGAACTTGCGAGTTCCATAAGCCATAGAGTTAGTTAGTGGATAATGTATGTAATAACATGTTTATGAATATCATCAGTATTCTTATTTTCTCCTTCCTTTTAACTTCACGTCATTTTCGTGTCCTTCTCTTTGAAATGTCCTGTCCTTGCTTTCCATATTTCCGGTTGGCAACTCCTACATTTCATTATTATAAACTAGAGGTATACAATTAATAATTTTACAATTTCGCACAATCAAGCGACCCTGTAGTTGCGACTATAACTGGAAGTAGACTATACCTTGTAAAAGTCAGGTCTTTCTCTGTTTATTAGAAAAATAGGCATGCATGTCGAACTTGGACATGAAGTTTCAATTTTCATTTGCAATTTTATGAACCAGTTTTTTCTTCTTTCTTTTTTTTTAAATAAAAAAATGGCATGAAGCTGACAGCAATCTTACACAGAGGTGATGAAGAAGTGAACGGTTCTGTGAAAAAGTACAAGCAAGCAATTTTCGTAGCCAGTCGACCAGCATTATGTAAGTTAATAACTAGTAACCAACGTTATTTTTTTTCTGGCACCTTGCCTACAGTCCTAAAACAGTAACTTCATGCTTGCACACACATAGAGTACTAACTGACACCTACTTTTGATTGACGGAAGTTAGTTAAACGGTAGATTTAAGTTGAACGGCCAACCACTGTTGGCACGCAGACTTAAAAAAAAAAAAAAAAATCACATTCGAAGTTATGTATCCACGTATGCTGGACATATTATTAGTATTCTCCTTCACTAAAATCCTCTCCTACCAACCCACCACACACAAGAATACGATGCTATTTCTGGAAAATCATCATTACTGGTGTCCAAACGTGACTAGACTTCGAAACTGAGAAGGCCAATTTTTTCACTTGGTCGTCACGTTTACTAAAGTTTCTTACGAGCCTGGTTTATTTACAAACTGCTTTCACACTTTTCCTTTTTCACATTTCCTGTTCTTTCTTTTCTTTCTTTCTCTCTCTCTCTCCCTCCCTTTTTCCATTCCCTCTTTGCTTCCCTTTGCTTATACTCAGCATTATTCTAAGCATTAACTCCAGACAATGGTCTCTAAGAAAAACCCTTAAGAAAATAATTCTTCAAAGCTGAACGTTTATTCAAGAAACTTCTCTACTGTTTTTAACTGTTTGAAAAACACATCTAAAGCGGTTTTCTGTGATAATGCCTGCCAGGCTCCATCCAGTTACAGAAGTACTTGTCTACATTTTAAAGCGCAAATGTATATATGTGAGTCTACGTACGTATGTGTGTGTTGTCTTATGGATATTTGCCATCATGCTCTTCCAAGAAGAATGTTTTAAAAAGACCACTGTAATTTTTAAGTTAGAAACTACTACTCTTCCATGCACGATGCCATTTTGGAATTCTGGAAATGAGGGCAACGACATCTGGTTAAAATTTAACGATGCATTTTCTTAACTAAAAAATATATTCAACACTCTAGGCGCTAAGACTAAACTACTGTGTAATTGCAAATTGTATTATACGAATTTTAAACGAAAATATCTTTTCATTAAAAAAAAAAAAAAAATGTAGTAAATATTATTCTCATAAATATGTCTTCCTTAACGCTCATGTCCCCATATATTATACATATTTAAAAACGAGAAACAATGAGCAACAGTACAATTTCAGAAAGCTGTCCCCATAAAATTTAAGAATGTCTTCCGTACAAACTAACACACAGTTTGCAGATTTTTGTTTTAGATAATTAATTTAGTGGCCTAGGATATGATATATTACAGGTCAACTACTGTAGTTGAATTTGAATTTAGTTTTTAAAGCTTTTAGGCAACTTTGGGTCAGGCGAAGTACTGGAGTTCATTTGATATAGCCGTAATGTAAAAAATGTGACGAGACGATGTAATATTTTTAACAATAATAATATATTATTATTAATAATAATAATTTATTATTTTATTCTCACGGTTCCTAGGCTCTCAGAGTTTTGTTCTAGAAAAGGGTAGTCCTCGTATACGTTGCAATAAATGAATTAGTCTTTGTATACGTTGCAATAAATGAATATTAAATATCACTTTTGCATAATCATTTTTTCTTCCTTTTCAGTTCTTTTAAACCGGTGCAGACACCAATATCTATTCTTCGCCTTATTGGCTGGCAACATGCATACACCAAATCCTAATAGCGGTTTTATCAAATAGACTTTAATCTTTTAAATATCCCGCCTATCGTATCTTGGAGGAATATCTCTTGTTCGTCTTAGCTGTTGTAGCCACCCTGTACTTCGCACACTCTGGAACTGATGCATAGGTGAGAGTCCAAAAATTAGGGGCCAGAAAAGAGATCCTTCGTTTGCTTCTGCCTCTTGTACTTACTGTTTAGTCAAAGGAAGACAGTGAACAACTTCTAAAGAATGTCACCGAAGTTATACTTTTACACCACCAAGATTACATAAAATTTACAGGAAGTACAGATTTCAGAAGTAAATAAAAAACAATCAAATTATAGAATTAATACAAAAAATCACGATAGTAGTAGATTTAGATTACCAATTTGATGATGTCAAACTCGAAATATTATTCAAATTATTGACCATTTTCTATAGTTATTAATTTTTTCAAAATGTCGAATTAGAGTCCCCATCTATGCATAAAAAATGAACAAGCAAAAGTTTAATTAATATATATATATATACATATATGCATGAAATGTTTATGCGTTGTTTTTACAACTCCGGAAAATTAGGGTGTGTGATTCGTCTGAGTTCTAAAGCGTCTAATAAATAATAGTAGGGACTTCGTGGGCTAATTTTTCATTCATTTCGTGAGTTTACTTTAGAGGCATTATTCAAGTACTGTTAGGTCTGAAATTTCCAGCGATTGAACATCAGAAGAAAGACCATGCTTGCATGTTAATCTTACATGGTTTACGGAGTATATATCTTCCATTTCTTTACTGTCGCATTCCAGGGGTCGTGCCACGACTTTGATACTCAGACATATAAGAGGTTGTAAATAGAAATTTGGGATGCGTTTGTGTCTGTCAGAGCACTTTTTGGGTGTTTCTAGAACATTCCTTGCGTTCAGTGGCGTGACTACAATGCTGCGAGAACCCCAGCTCTTTCAGGGACCCAACAGGCAACGTATAAATAAATGAATAAAAGAGTTAATAACAAACCCAGCAAACATGACGAAAGAAGTGTCTCAAAGTTCGATTTTTAAAACTTTACAGAATTTTTAAAACGGAATTTTTATACCTGGACTGGAATTTTCATGCAGTTTGAAAAAAAGTCTCCGTTTTAGAAATCTGGCAACCCGGTTATACGCAGGTGGATTGTGGTTTCTACACGCGGTCGCAGTCCTTGTGTCGCCCGAATGATTTGAACATGTTTAACGCTCAGTACAAATCGCAAACACAAACGCAATGGCGTTTGTGCCTTGTTAATCGGTAGAGAAAGGAACTGCACATGCGCAGATAAAATTGCCATGGGGTATGCGCGACTAGCACTTACTTTCCGGATACGCCTCGTATTAATTTTGAAGGCTCAAAGACCCATGATTCTCAACTGACGCATCACACCAGCATGTTATAGTTCCCATCTATGAGCCGTTCGTAGAGCTTGAGCGCAAATTCTGCAATAGTTAATTTCTGCCTTGAATGCGAAGGCAGAAGGGAAAGGGAAGTTTTCTTTGTGTAAAACATTTATATATTGTAAGGCAAGAGGGAATTATTAGACGTTCTCTTTGTGCATTTAGTAATTTTCAACTAAGCACTGGAAAAACCAAGAGACACTCAACAGATGAGAAAAGGGAGAGAAGAAAACAGGTTATTTAAAAACTGACAAAGATATGTTTGTGAAATAGATAAAGTGTGTGTATGTACAGTATGCTCCAAGCAAGAAACTCATACACTATCTCGTAATTCTGAGTTAAAACGTCATAAGTTGCCTTACAGATATTTTCTAAATCCTCACATTTCTTTGAGCATTCACGTAGCTTCATCATTAAGCTAAAAGCCTGGTGGCTTATGACTTGCCACGGTGGTATGCCAGAAGAAGGTCTTGATATTATGTTTTATGCTTATTTTAGACACGCTAAGGTTTTATCGCTCTCCTCGCTCCTTACCTCCAACATCCACAAATTTCATCTCCTAATGGAATCGTCACTTTTAATCAAATGTTTCCAACAATGTCCTTCAGTTTTAAACAACAATTAACTTATTCATTAGACAGGTACAGTATGAAAACCACAAAACGTATCTGTTTCTTTTTTCCAATTGGGGCTCTAGTCACAATTGTGACCCAGTTAACTTCCTCGTGAAACAAGCACGGAAACAAATTGGATGCTGCAATTTAGTTAAGTTCAAGGATGCAACGAAAAAATAATGTAAAGATCAGTATCTTTGTAGCGGAGAAGTTACATAAAACAGTCGCGTATTTTAGTCCAAATTGAAAAGTTCGTTGTCATCTCTTACATGAGACGCTCCATGACACAACACTAATATTTTACCAAGAAGAAACGCCGATGAACGAGGAGGGTTATCTCCACTATCATTGTATTCGGAAGATCTCGGGGTAGAGCGCAAAAAAAAAAAGGGGGGGACTAAGATTACTGTAAACTGGCGCTTTTCAACGTTAGATGGCAGCATAACCTCCCTACAAATGCTCTAATGTATTTTTCTAGCACATTCAAATGTAGGAAGTTCAAACTTTCAGAAAAAAAAAATCATAATCATTTAAAGAAGCCTGATTCTAATAGTGAATATACAACTCTATAACAATGACACAATTTCTACAATGAACAAAATAGAAATTTTAAAAATCGGCACGGACAGAAAGTTAAAATGGTTATGAACTATCTTCTCTCAAAGTTTGAACTCCATTAAATTTGAATTAGTAGAAGCAGCATTGAAATTTCGAGCAAGAAAAATATACATTAGAGATGTATGCTGCAATCTAAAGCTGGAGATCGCTGTTTAATATTGGCCTTCCTCCTCATCAACATAATCAGATTCTGTCAAAAGCGGTAGGAGATTCAAGGCAAGCTAAGCCCTTTCCATTCGTCCCACGCTCTTGTGCTTTACATCTCAACATACGATTCAACATACTTAATATTGCCATGGAGTTCGATTCGTCTCCGCCATACCTTCATTCGCATCTCTGCGCAGCCAGTGTCCTAACCAGTCTCTCTTTCCTTGCTTTATTGTCTCCAGGATCGTCCGTCTATCGCCTACTCTTTTCAGTGCTTCATTTCTTATCTTCTGTACCCAACTGACACATTTCAAAAGCTTCCAACTTTCTTCACTCTCTTGAAGAATCCATGTTTCTGATCCATGCGAAACATATAATTAATATCGTCCTCAATTCTTTGCTCGTCTATTCGCAGAAGAGACTCTACTTCTTGAACTAAAAGCCTGTTCCACCATCCCTATTCTCGCCTTGATCTCTTTTTTACATTTCATATCATCACTGAATATTACTTTCCAAATCCTTCAAGGTGATTGATTATCTGTTATACTTTTCTCTTCCAATGTTAATGTTTGCTACTGTTCGATTTGTTCCAATTAACCATCCCTTCCGTTTTATTCACGTTTATTTTCCTTCCATGCTCTTCACAGCTTTGCTCCAGCTGTTTTCACATCTTACATCCGCAAATACAATGCATTTAATTTTTATTCTCTCAACCGTAACGCCTGCTTAGCTTTCGAAGAATCTCTTTACAGCATCATCAAGCACGTATATTCAATAAATATATGTACTGGCCTTAAAAAAAGAGAACTTTCGCATCCATAAAAAGGAACAGGATGCTTTTAGTCTTTTTTAAACAGAGTGAACTGCAAAGTAAATCAGAAATTTTAAAACAATTTGTCCAATAATTATTAAGTACGGGTTTTAATTATAAAATACTTCAGGTGCGTCACTCTGAAAAACTAGCATGTCCTTCCTGCCAATAAGAGACTATCAAAAGTAGCAAACATATCCTGAAATTATATGCAACCAAAAAAGTATAAGTGTTTTCTTGGTTGCATACAGCGACAGGGTGCTAGCAATTTTGATCGAGGACTCCGTGCCAGAAGCAGGTGGGCAATTTGAACTAACAGTTAGTAAAATTTTGAGGTTAGCATAATCACTGTTTTGTCCTGCATCCTAAAAGGAATTTAATTAATTTACCACTATTAGACCATTTTTAAAAAAAATAACATTTTGGCAGTTGAAGGTAGGACACAACAACGATCATATTAACATTAAAATCTCAATTTCGTTCAAATTGTCGCTTACCCCATTTTGGCACGGAGCCCTTGATATTTTGACTTGATAAGACATTTACCAGTAACAATTCATTTTCAGCAACATGTAAGGCCAAATACGTCCCTGGTCAGTTGTACTGTTCAGTTCCGAACTCTTGGTTGCGAGAAAGGAGTCGTATGGTCGTAGCTTGATGAGGATTAGGAAGACATTATTCAGTAATCAACGTAGGTAGATAGTAACAACGTTGCCAATAGAATTAGATGAACTGTAAGACACCATCACCGAGTTTTCAATTTTATGTAAAGAGTACTCGGGAAGAGCGAAGATAATTACTATTCTGGATATGGCAATTAACTGTAAGTATCGTAAGTTAATTTATGGACATTTTAGTAACATTTCAAACTGTCAAAAACAACCTAAACTGTATCTGTTTATTGTATTATGTGTGCTCAGGATGAAGATCATGAAAACAAAACCTGCACGATCTGATCCCTAGATCTAAAGGCCATAAATAAAGAAATCAAACTATACTTGCAACCCCTAAATAAAGAAGAGTTATCTCCTTTTTCACAAATGTGATATCTCCTGTAAAGAATTACCAGTGCCTGGCCGGAGTGTATATCTACAATAACAAATTCTTTGCAAAAACGAACGCTGCTCGGGTCCACTCGTTGATTGCTTACGGACTTCCCATTCCACTCTGCGGACTATTAAAGACCTCACTTACAGGAACGCAGAACTCGGAATTAAAACAGTAGGTACACATCCTTTACTGTGACATTTTTCAGCTTACTAACATGTATTTAGAAGTCAGCCAAGATGGGAATTCTTTGTCTGTTACCAACGTTCAGCTTTGGGGGGAGCAAAATGTCGGACAGTCAACACAACTAATACATTATTTTAAAATTTTTAAGTGTTTTCAATCAGAGCTTATACCTTTTAAAAAATAAATAGGTTTGGTGAAAGATATCTGTGTCTACATAACGACCGGATTCCAGGTACAAAATTAAATACAAAATAGTATTAACAAAAGTAGGGACAAAAGGTCAAACTACGCAAAGATTAATAATTAACCAATAAATATGATGATCATGAAAGTGTTCTATCCGGAGGTAGGTCTATGATCCGAAAGTCCCTGAGCAAAGTAAACCGATGATGGTTTGCCCTGGGCAAAGACTTCCATAGAGATGTCCTAAGAACAGGACGTACAGTTTAAAGTGAGCTCCGAAGTACTTGTGTCCCTACCGGGTTCCGAACTAGGGGCAATGCACTCACCAGAGGTACCTCGAAAAAGGGACATAAACTTTTATTAATATGAATATCTATAACACAATCAAAAAAGAAACAGGAACTTTTATTTATATGAAGAAAACCAATAAATGAATCACACAATCACTTTTAAGATCAAGGCGCAGCGAATATTTTGAAGAAATTATTATATACACTGTATTGTCATAATTAATTAATAACTTTTCAAAGAACGGAAAGTGCATACATCCTAAAATGATAGATGTGCCGCTGCTGTACGCTTTGAAAATGAGTCAAGATGTAACAATCACACTTTACTGTATAGCAATACCATATAATTTATGATGGAATTTTGAGCGTGCTACATAAGAGAAACTTTTGCTGTAATTAATCATACAAAACTTTTGAAAACTACTTCACTTCTGCATGTCAAGGAAAAGGAAAAGGAGAAAAAGATTTTGACAGTATTTCCTTCTTCCCTTGATAATTTCTTTAATAATCACGTCTTCAAACTGATTCATAATGAAGTTGCGAAAAGATTTATCAAACTTTCTTGAAACACTAGGTTGTCAGCGTGAAGTTTGCTCAAGAAATTGAATTGCGTGTCGTTACCTTCAAACGAAGAAAGAAATTTTCTCGTGTGGAATTTCAAAGACATTGAAGAGCATCTATTGTCTTTCTTAAGCAAGGACTCGCTCTAAAGTAGATTATACTAAATACTAGAGAACAGAAAGAACTTAGATAAGGATTTCTCTCTTCTGTATCTTCCTTTCTTCCTCTTTTCCTCTCGCTCACTGCCTCTCTCATCTCTACATACAAAGTTCAACTTTGTGTTCCGAGCAACAAACTAGAAACAATTCCTTGTAGTATTTAGAGAGAGTTCTTAGAAACAAATAATGGTACAATTATATCTTTTTTATAAAAAAAAATAACTTTCTGCCTCCAGGTAATAACGGGAACAAAGTTACCTTTCGTTACCTTACTTTTTATGTTTTTCACTTATGTTAGTTGAGTAAGCCCTCCCTACCTGCCCAGTAAATACAGCTTTCCTCCGACCCTTTATAGTTTCTCTGCGCAGGGATCCACGCATTTAGTTTACAAAATTTAAGAAACACCATGTATCTTTAAAAAAAAAAAATCTAAAATATAGTTTTTAATTGCGGAAAATACTCGTATTCTTGAAAATTTAGCTTACACTGTATAAGGTCTCCTGGGGGTGATAACGCATTACAGGGTAACAGCGCCAAGTGCTCGTAAAAAGCATAGTCCGTAAGGAATCTGAGAGATGACAAAGCCATTACCTTGTGTGAAGCCTCTGCTGATAGTACAAAGGAAAGAAACTGTCTTGGATGATCCAGCGTGGTGTTCGGAGAGTGGTCTGTTTACTGTTATGTTGTGTAGAAGAAGGAAGAAGATTGAGTCACGAGGCTTTTGTAAAATGACCATGGTGTTTCGATTGCAGGGATTCCGCAAGAATTTTCTGTTTGGGAAAGTGAAGTCAAAATTGGGTGGGTGTAAGTGAAGTTTTACACAGTTTCTATCAATTTTTGACCGTAAATATTTTAAAGTTGGGAGGGGGTGCTCTCGAGGATTTGGGGAGTTACACCCCCAACCGGTCAGTTTAGTGGAATCACTGTTCGATTGTCAGTATTCTTAAATAGCGAGTAAATTATCGCATACATATATCGAGTACGTATTTTGTACTTGTGTTATACACTGACTGATTTTCAATGTGTACAAAAATGAGTCTGTAATATAATGTAGAACGTACAAGTGAGTCGAAGGAGAAATAACGCCATCTTATGATGTGCTTATTCCGGTGAAGTGTGACGTTGCACGAGTCAGCACCACAGAACTGAAAACAAACCCGTCCACTGAACAACAACACTGTAATAATGTGAATATTACTATGTAGGAGGTAATTATAGTAAATATACAGAGCAGTAGATTCCGAGTAAATGGGACAGCGGCTTAAATAGGTCAAATCAGGAAGTTCAGAAAGAAATCGCACATAAATAAGAAATTAGATTGGCGTATGTGTGCCTCCAGGCCATTTTCTCACAAATTTGAAGGCATTCTCCACAAGCTCAAGAATCATGGTTGTGTATTGTGAAGACAAAGTTCTCGATATGAGAAAGTGCATACTTTGTCAATCATATGTGCATGAAACCTGTGTTGGCTTCAGGCTGAATCCAAGTAGGTTTTCTCGCCTTTTTCGTTTTTCGTCAATAATTCAAATTTGAGTGCAGTTAAACAGAAAATAACTTCCACAAACTATAGTTTGTAACATACTTGAATAGTAAATACCATTAATTTGAAATAAAAGTTAACAGAAAATTCAAAACTATGTCAACACACTTTTGGGACATGGAACTGTCCCAAAATTCTATTGGCAAAGATTTGAAGTTTCTGTTAAGATTTCTTTAAAGATAATGGTATTCATTAATGACGTAAGAAACAAACTATAGTTTGTGAAAGTTATTTTCTGTTTCATTGCACTCAAATTTGAATTATTGACGAAAAATGAAAAAGGCGGGAAAACCTACTTGGATTCAGCCTTAACAAAAATATGTAAAGTAAAATGTGCGAGTCCCATTGCTCCTGTTTTCCAAGAGAAGCATAGCATACGTAATGATTTTCAGTAAGAACAGAAAGAGTTCTCTGAAGCGGCTCTTTTACATTTCATTGGAAATGTTTCTCTCCAACATCTAATTAAAAATTTATACCAATAACTGCGTATTTATCTACACAGCATCTACTCTACTATTTTCGAATCAGGTAACTAGATTGTTATTTATACATTTTGATCAGGTAACTTGTTATGTATATAATATGCCATTTTATTAATTCCTAATATATTTCTGAATACGGCGTTATTATCCTTAGCTTCACGTTGGTAATAACGCCAGAGTGCAACCTTGGCTTTGTAGACCCATACAAAAATGTTTGTAGATTTTAGTTCAAATTCGGGAATTCTGTTTGTGAAGTCCAAGCTCTAGTGTACCTCATTCTGGGTTTAACTATAACGAACACTTTATTCATTGTCTACGAAAATTGACCGAAACCTTAACCAGGTGTTTTTACTCCAAGGTCACTTATTTAATAATTAATTACTTGTATAGTATACTTCTTAGTACAAGTTTTAGTATGATAACATTTACAAATCTTATCTGACGCTCTAAAACAATACACTTTTGAGTTTCTTCGAACCTAATACCTAACAGTTTCCCTTTAAATGCCTTCGACGTTCTAAAAACTCATTCAGAAAGGCTAAAAATACATCTAAGTCTTTTCTTCCACCTTTATAAGGTGAAGAAACCATATTTCTTTTCATATAGGGTGGGGAAAACAACAGGCGTTTTTGTCTAAGATGAAACATGCCTGATCCTTTTAGTTTTCATTCCCAGAGTACGCGGAATAATTAAAAAATGCATCTAGAACTGCAACTTGTATAATGAATTAAAATATCAGAAAAGTCAAATTAATAATATAATCACCCATACATACTAAACACACCGCGGTTATGCATTTAGGAAGGCCCACACGCGCAGAATACAACACAAGTACATAAACATATTCCCCTTTTTTTTGCACAGACACGTACAATGTTATAGACACTTTAACTGTCTGAGAATTTATCAAACAACATGTAGTGCTTAGAAAAGATCCTTTAAAGACTGGTACAACATATTTTTCGTCTGATGATTATAATTTTTTAAACCGTACTATTAAATTCGAATTCGAGTTTTTTTCATTTGATGTTGTACTAGACACTTATTTGCTTGTTGGCAGGATCTTCTATAGACTTCTGTTGATTATTATGTGATTTAGAAGCAAGCGATGACTTCAGTGAAGACCTGTGACGCCGCTTTTTGACTTCTCATTCTATCCAGCATCGTTAGACATGCTGTTTGTATCAAAGATACCGTAAAGCCGTTTCTGCGTTTTATCTTATTTGTATTCCATCCGACGAGTCAGTCGTCCATGAGGCCGAATGCCTATGCACGGGAAAGGGTTGTAAGGTTGCGTACATATGGAATTGCGAGAGGATGTTCTGTTCCTATGGGAAATGGACATTCAACATCAACCCAAAGATTTCTTTTCAGACGAAAAGGAAAAAAAGATGCTTTGTATCTGTTCTTTGAGTTGCAAATGTCAGGTACAAAGAAGCGCTTGATAACATACAAAATTAAACACACACACATGCACAGTTAAACATCATAGTCTCTTTTCATGAATCCTGTTCATCATTTTCTCAAACACAGTCACTTTACAAATATCTATTTTTCTGCAAAATATATGAAAGATGGTCCCAAAACATTGAATTTTTTACATCTTTTTATCAAAGCAAAATATTTCAACAGAATAAAATCAATAGACTGGGAGAAATTATCTTTTATCCAATGCCCTAAAGCGGTGTTTCCCAAAGTGGGCGATGCCGCCCTCTAGGAAGAGAGGTGAAAGCATAGAGAAAGAAAGAAGTGAACATACATAAGAAAAATTTGAAAAACCGTTCCTACATTTTTCATCTGTGGTGATGAAAGTGGAAATGTTTCAACCAATCTTCCCGGATACTACCCAAGGGCTTATAGGTAGGTTGATTAAAGAACACAGGATAGATTGCAATAGGTTTGCTTTTCTACCAAAATACTACAACAAAACGTTAAATTACAGATGAAACGCAGCAAAGCCGGAGTCAATAGTTCCCAGTCAACAACACGTTTCTAAATTTTAAACTGGTAGTTCTTGCATGAGTCCCACGGTCATTCCCCATAAGGTCTAATGGAAGTGACAAATTCTATTTACCCAAGTAAAGAAAACACATGACCAAAAGACGGCCCACGTGGCTTTCTCCAGAATACGAACAGACAACGGAGAGAGATTGTGGAAGTCAGGCGAAGAAATCCCTAATAAGAGTGCTGCTGATCTATCGCAGAATCAGATAGCTGAAAGGAAACGCTTCAACTTTTTATCCAGCGGGGACTGATTGGATAGGATACTAAATAGCAAACGCTTGGTGCAACAAGGGAATAATCAGAAATACAAGAAAATAAATGGGGAAAACAGTGAACATTTCTAAAATGAAACTAAAAGAAAAAAGTAACAAATATAGCGCGATAATTTGTAAACTTTTGTAGAAACCCTGAACCAAACGCGTACTCAACTAACATCGAATAAAACCTCAGAATTACAAAACAAAGACCTTATTTTATTAAATATTCAATTTATGTATGGTCTTTGAGTATGTATGACTCTGACCGGGGAAGGGTATGGAAAGGATGCGGGAAGAAGTAGGCTAGACCACCCTAAGTTGAAGGTACCATCTCGTGTATTTACCTGAAGTGACTGAGGAAAAACCTCAGGATGGTCGGCTGCTGGAATCTAATTCCAGGACCTAACGAACGCGAAGTCAACGTTTTACTAACTTAACTACGGTAGCGCGGCAAGTTCATTTTATGATCCTATTGTTACACAATCATGTCTACACCTGATAGCTAGACCGTTGACACTGAATCACTTTTAGACAAACCTTTAGAATCATTAAGAACTGTACATGTGTGGGCTTTACATCGTTTACAGCCTAATCTGTCTTTCTTTATAACTTTTGCACTCTCTGTAAGAGAAGAAGTTGCCCTACCTTTAATGTTACGTACCTTTCCACTCCTGGCATACGTTTAGTGGAACTGAGGGATGACCAGGATAAATCTAAGTTCGAATGAGAAGCTTGAGTTCTATTCGATAAGATAAAAGTAATTGTGTGGGTGGTAACAGCACTATGGCCTACGCCCGTCCCGAAGAGTAGTATTCGAATCCACGCTGTCTCTCCAGTGACGATTCGCAGACAGAAACTTTCACCACCACTAGACCATAGATGATGTGTACTACATTGTACACTCAGATTGATAGAAAATGACCGAAGGAAACATTTTCTAGGTTCAAAAACTTGAAAGGCTGCCACCCACTGAAGCAAGTTATTTAGCGTGTTGAACAAGTTAAAAGGTTTGTTTTCAATAACATTGAATACCAGTTCAATGTTGCCATACTACGAAGTTGTTCTCGTCGGCCATTTTGTTTGAATATGCGTGTACATGACGAGTTAAAGCTGCGAAATGTCGCCCCCGCCATTCTGACCTTCAACCAGTAAATAAACTCTGCAACTACCACACCTTTTTGCTTAGAAATTAGAGAAGTATTGGAAGCACCGAGCAAAGTTTTGCGTCTCGTTGTCACAATTACGCAATAGCTTATCAATATTATAGGTTCATTACGTTCTCTTCTAACGAGTAATCATCGAGGCCAAGCCATTGGAAACTGAAAAACACTTTTATGAAGCGTCTTATAAATTCACGAACGATGATAATCAGCAGTTTATTAAGGTTTAAGTTCTTATCACCAGAGGGCACAAACAATCACATAAACATAAATAAATAACGTTGCAGACAACTACTCTGCAAGATAACGTCCCACCACACAACTCTTTGATTCGAATGAAACTATGAGAAAGATTCAGTGTCTATTTATGACATAAAAAAAGCTTACAAATCAGCCAAGAAAAGATAAGAAAAGAGGGAAAACATAGCCATGCGTTGGCATTATTAACCAACTTGGATAAAGAAACTGTGCAACGAGAGTAACAAATTAAAAACTGTGGGGTGAGGCGGACGGGAAACGGAAAAGGGAAACGCACTCGTATCAAGCCCATAAAATGAGTCACGTGGTACAATTTATAAGGCAGGAACGCCTGGCGCGAACTCAAGAAAATGCAAATATTTTTCCTCTCAATGTCAGAAACCTCTGCGCATAAATGGAATCGTTGCGTTGATACAAAGCCAAAATGACATTCATTACTTTAGAATTTATCGAATCAACACTGCGTAAAGTGTTTTGTGACTATTAAAAAGTTCCTACGTTGATGCAATATACTTCCAATTTGCACATTAAATGTGACATGAGTGAACCGTTTTTAGAATGACCAAGGACAACAACACTATTTGTTCTCTTCTAAAATACTTTGTCCTCATTTTCGCGTCACCTCGCGACAACAAAGAAATATTTGTTCCTCTTCCCCCTCCCCTAAATCTTGCAGACAGACATTTTTGCGGTGGTGGAATCTCTTTTTCTTCCAATTAACATTTGATTACTACCACAACATCTAACCGGAAATTAAACTTCTTTTAATTGCAATGTGTATACTGTGCCAAGTAGCCCACAAAAATGAAACGAAAACTAGTTCAGCAAATACTAGTAAGTAGGTCTTGTTACATAAGGGGAAACTCAAGTTTGAATCTTAGCTAAGATATTAATTAATGTTGTTTCATTCTTATGTTAGATATTTTATAAAAATATGCCGAGCTGTTACATGTTTAGAAGGACAAGTAATGTTATATTTGGTTTTACATAAAAACTTTATGTGTGGTGCTATCTAGTTGCAGTGCTAGAAATTCGAACCCGGTCCTTCAGAATACTCAAGAGAGAAATGTGAAATACGGATTCGAGTCCTGGTCACAACAACGGCCAAATTTGCTTTGTATTTCTCTGAGAATCAATGTTTTTAACTTACAATTATGGGCTTAAATGGCAGCTATGGCCTAAACCCGTCACAATCGGTGGGATGACGTCCCTTGGTGAGCACTCTTCCGGGAGAAATTATCGGGAAGGAAGCAGTCAGGGCCTTTTTCTAGGTATCATTCTGGCATTTGCCTGGCGAAGCTAGGAAAAACTTTGAAAAATCTCAGTCAGACTGGACGACAGTCACTGAATTGCCTCTCCAGACTCTCAGTACAGATATGAAATCCGTGACATTAATCACTAGGTAATATTAAATAATCTAACACCCATGTACAAAGTTGCGCTTAAAGTTAATTTCGCACAATTCTCTTTTTTCAAAATACCCAAATTTTCCGATAAATTTATTTACTTACTTTTATATTCACTGTTTTTGAGCTTCAATTTCATTTGAACATTTATGACCAAAATATTAGTAATTTATTTCTTTATGTAACATGAGGCTATAATGCGATTATCTGACAGAAATACCAAAGTATCACAGTCAAAATAATATCCAGTTAACACTTTCTGCGATAATAATATCCACTTCGTCACACTATTGTGGAAAAATCTACGTACTACTACTACTACTACGGATATTATTATTATTATTATTATTATCTAAAATAAAGTGTAAAAATCTATAATATTAAATTTTGGCATAACTTCGTAGGAAATAGCATAATTTCAAAACTAAGATGTACTAACAATGTGTTAACAATGTCGACGTAGACTTTTCCTGGTGCGTTTCGCATTTTCTCTCCTCTTCATTGAAAGGCCGGCAACTATTGCTGAAGCAAATATGCTTTATTCAGCTTCGCTTATTCATCATGTTTTGCGTCTATGGTGGACCGCTAGCCTTAGAAAACAGAGAAAACGCAATACCGGGACGAGTGGAAACTAAGGATGGCCAAATCCGGGTCCAGATATCCGAAGCTCGATGTTCAAAACTCGGATCCGTATACAGATATCCGAAACTCGGATCCAGATATGGATATCCGAATCCGTATATTCGCTGATCCGATATCCGGATCCATTTGACCATCTCTAGTAGAAACGTAGAAACTTGCTTTGAACGACTTTTCTCATCGGCAGAGTACTAACGGCGATAAATAAATTATTAATGGACGTAAACACACAGAAAAAAAATATTAAAATAACCAAAAAGTTTCGCCCATGGCCAAATTTTGATCATTGGAAGCAAGTCTTTGTTTATTCTAAACAACCCCGTTCCTTTAGCTACTGACATCATTCTCTAGGCCGTTGAATCCAGAGCCTTGAGTTCTTTGTGTTTATAGACACGTATGCTGTATTTTTCACCAGAGAAATAATATGTTATACACCTGCACAGCAAGCTTTCCGAAAGGCGAATGGTAATGTTTGGTTTGAAAATTTTGCTATCAACAACTTCAGGGAATGCAGAACAAGCCTTTCTCTTTAATTAAAAATTCAGTGAATTAATTTGTATCAACAAACAAAATCGGCTCATCCCTTGAGTATTTAACGTTGGAAAATACACAACCAACAGCACGAGTAAAAGATGAATTGAGGCAAGTCGATTTACATGAATGACCTTTTACACTGGTGAAGCAGTTTAACTTACCACGTCAGCAAAACTGTGAACCGGTGGCAAATGTTAAGACATTAACAGGGTTTAATCCGACATTTTAAAAATATGGATAATTTTGGAATAGCGTGTGTTGTATATAATATGAACAAGTTAATTTATTATCACCTTCATCTAAATTTTGTTTGTCCGAATTTACATGTCTGTGTCAGCCATAATAAATGACATTTTGAAAGACTACACCACTAACTTGTATGTCCGCGTATTCAAGGGTATTAGAATTCTTAGAGAATTAAATATCTCAGTTTAGGTATTTTGGTATACCGGTTGATTTTTGTAAGATTTAATAAAGTAAATAAATTATTGAATAAATAAAAATCCTGGTAAAGATGTACGAAATTACAGTGAAGATAAGATTAGTTTGTTACTAATTGTATATACTAAAATTATACTAGTAAATATTCGGATACTTGAGTTTATTCGCTTTTCATATGCCAAGTACAATTGAAGCTAAAAACAGCAGCGGTAAATTTGGAAGGGAAAAAATGGCAGGATGAAAATGGCGGAAAATATGATAGAAGTAAAAAAGATACCAGACAGAAAATACGTCAGCGGTAACTGCTTCCGTTGTCCGTTTGAACTATTAATGTTTTATGTTCTACATGCAGTGAAATGCCAACAGTCATAGGATACCTAACTAATAAGTAATAACGTGTGGGACTCCTTCGAGCACAGCGAAGTGCAGCACCTCGACGTGGCAGGGACGCGACAAGTCGTTGGTAGTCCGCTGCAGGGATGTGCAGCCATGCAATCTTGATTGCCGTTCACAATTGGTGCTTGTTGTAGGCGGAGGATACTGGGCACGAATTGCCCGTTCGATTATATCCCACATGTGCTCGATAGGGTTCATGCCCGACGATCTAGGGGCCAAATCATGCGTTGAAAGTTGCTAGAATGTTCCTCAAACCGGTCGCGCACCATTACCGCCCGCTGACATGGCGCATTGTCATTCTGGAAAATCCCATTGTTGGTAGGGTACACGAAGTCTATAAAGGGTTGGAGATGGTCACCAAACAGCTGAACAAAGCGCTGACCGGTCAATGTCCGGTTCAAACGGAGCAGAGGACCCAAACCATGCCAGGTAAACACGTCCCACACCATGACGGAGCCACCACCAGCTTGCACAGTGCCTTGTTTATAACTTGGGTCCATGGCCTCACAGGGTCTGCACCACACCCGGACCCTCCTACCATCCGCACGTAAAAATTGGAAACGTGACTCATCTGACCACGCTATACGTTGCCAGTCCTCTAAGGCCCAATCCATGGATTTCAAAGCCCATGTAAGTCACCACCGCCGATGAGCAGCAATTAGTAGTGGCACACGTGTCGGTCTTCGGCTGCGATACCCCATGGAGACCAAATTGCGCTGCACTGACCTCAGAGACACGTCCTTGGGACGTCATGCATTGATTCCTGTTGTCAGATCACGCACTGTTGCTTGTCTGTTTTCCCGGACGAGTTTGCCCAGGCGTCGCCGGTGGCGGTCATTCAGCACCCGTAGGCGGGCACTGCCTTGTCCCTGATGGGTCGTAATGCCTCCAATGCGTTACTCATGGTCCACCCTTGACAGAGTGGTGCTCCACTGGTGCGAGCAAAGTTCAAAGTCTGGACGACTTCCGAAAATCTCATGCCCCATTCGTCTAGCACCAACTTTCATCCCACACTCTAAAACCGATATTTTTATTATTATTATTATTATTTAGGGACCCTCATACCAGCCCCACCTCTTTGCAATGTTTGCAACAAATCCACTTCGCGTGTCTGAAGGACATCAACGAACTAAAGGTGTTCTCCATGGAATTTAGGGTGGGCCATACCCACTGGTCTCCCTGTCTCGACCCCTGACGCGGCGTCGAGGCACCTAGTCACAAGGACCTGATTTTGCATTTATAAATAAAGAAGGGTGGAATCGGGGATGTTTCTTTTTAGCCCAGTTCCCGGTGGACAAACCTGGAGTTTAGTTCCGCGTTGGGAGGAATGAATTTACTCTATTTTATTTTTATGTTCCTCTATTTTACATGGTATGTATAAAACAATACATATAGACTTGAGTCATTTCCATTCATGAGTGATTTCTTTGTGTTATGATTTGTTTAGTTTAACTTTTATTTAGATTATTTAATTTATTTATTATTTTCATGCAAAATGTTTGTTTATTATAGTTTTTATTTGTATCCTGCTTATCACTCTTCCTCCATTCATACTGACTTTGATTGAATTTAATTATTTTGTTTTGTGATTTAATTTACCCTTAGTTATTTAGTTTTATTTTTCCTTTCTTATGTGCTCCTATGTTTAAATTTAGTTGCTTGTCGGTTCAAAGATTATTCTGTTATTTACATAGTTTATGTTTTTGAGTTCCCTCCATTCCCTATATCCTAACTTCCTAATCCCTTAATTTTATACAAAAGCATTTAAGACAAGTAACAACATTCATCCATCTCATTCACTCTTAACTTCAGGAGAATCAGCTTCTGAAGAATTGGGCCTCCGGGCAGCAAGATTCCTGCACCGACTCAAAGACTGATAATTCCTGTCGGGTTGCCATCACCAGGGTACATGACGTTTCGCTGCACTCACAGACGTCGAAATGACCACAATGCAACTGCTTCGCGCCATTCGACCGGTTTGCCACGATGTTACCATGCCGTGAACCACTTCCTTCCTGCTATCCCATGACTTTTGGCACATCAGTGTATAACAATCACTGCAAACACCACGGTTTCATTACTTCTTCTAGTTGTTTACGTACTTTACGTTTACTACGTATATTACGCGTTTTCTACGCGTCATTTATGTGTCACATAGAAAAACTTTCTTTTTACGCGTAATAGCACAACCCTGACCACAATGAACAAGGAAACTAGGGTTATAATTATGGCGTTCGTAAAACATAACTCCATAAGGGATGAAATGGAAAATAATTGCATCCATAATCAGTATTAACTTATTCTTCTGGAACTTGTCTCACAGAGTTACTTTAGTAGTTTTGCTAATTCGCATTTGAAATTAAATGTTTTGGCATTTTGTAAAAAGAAAGAAAAAAAGCATGGCTCAAATCGTGCATTAGTGAAACTGTGAACTGGTCACAGTCGTTATCAAATCGGTACAACTGTGAAGCCATTACAAAGGTTATTAGTCACGTTACCGAAATTGTAAACTAATTTCTAGAACCATCACGAATACGCTGTAGGTTATAAATTGCAATCCAAAATAGCTTGATTTTACATTTAGCATATATAAATTCGTTAAGCAAAGAAAGATTTATTAAAATTTCCTATTTTATTTCATATGTTCACACTCAGATGAGATGATGCATTTAATTATAGTTGCAATGTATGCACCTATAGACAGGAATATTATATCAAAGGAAAACGTGTATACATTAGAAGGTATGACAAGTGTGTAGAAGTAAACAACTGTAACAATCACGAAAACGTATAATTTGTAAAATAGATTTATTTCTCGAGTGGTAATGAGTAGAGACAAAAAAAACTTATGAATTACTCTATATTTCCAGTTACAGCATTAACGTTTTAACATGAAGGCATTAAAATCCTAAAAGTTGATGCACAATGAAGACATGTTATGGTAAACTGTAACGATCTGCAATCAAAGGCAATGGGAGAAAAAGCGTCTCCCATTAGAAGGCACTTAGTATGCAAATTACAAATCAATTAGAAAACGATTTCTTGTTCTGTTGCCATTATGCGAAGCACAACACTATTACTATCACCCTAACTTCAGACTAACGTTCTCCTCTCCTGAGAAATGTCCTCGCAACAGATGGTACCGTACGCATCAATACATTCACTCTGATTACCTGCTTTCAACCTTCGACAGATTCTTTACCACCTTCATTAAGCACATTTTGCCTCCATTAGTATTCTCCATATACGGCAGGAAAACAAGTTTTATTCCCAGAACCGCAGTTTTCGTTTTTCGTCTAATAAAGCAATTTAGTCTTTTTCATTGCTATTGAAGTTCTATAGCTTGAAACAGTGATTCCTCTAGGCAGTGTTCGATTTGTGCAATTTCCAGAGAGGAGGAAGAAATAGTGAGATATGTATTATACGGTATTTTGGGATCGTCCATATCCCAGGTTAGAGGTAGAAAGTACAAGAGAAGATTTTTGCCGAGAGGGGGATAATCCCAACCATCCCCCGCTACAAATCGAACACTGCCTCTAGGTATACGGTAATTAATCGTATTTGATTTAATACCACCAATCCGGATTCTAGAATTCTATTTTTTCTCCAAATAGATTTGCTTGTTTGTAATTTTTTAATAGGAAAGGACAGAACAGTTTCTTGTTAAAAGCAATATCAACCAGTTGTACTTACTTCCTTACTCTATGGCTTATGAAACTCCTAAGTTCATTGCCACAGTAATAAACGTTCACCATAGGATTCTATTTTGTTATTCCAGGAAGCAATATAATTTGTTCTTACTGTCACGATTTGGTTCTCGGTGTTTTGTAAATCTCAGTTTTCAGTTTTTGTTCAAAAATTTATCTTCAGTTGCTCTTCCAAAAACCACAAAATATATCATTTTGAATAATGTATCAATAATGTGTTTGTGTGTGTATATGCCAACTAATGTTCGTTCGTTATTCAAAAACGATTGAACCGATTGCATCAACTATTGTACTTTCAAGGGAACTACCCTCAAGGTTTTAAGTCATATTAAAACTTTAATTAGGCCTACATAATTAATTAATTAAGCGTCCAATAAATTCAGGAAACAATGCAACCTAATTCAATATTTATACACTCAGGTCAGATTGAAAGAATCCAGTCGATCAAAGGTTTCATTGGGTTCAAAAAGTAACAAAATCTGCTACGAAACCAATATGACAAGTGGAACGTCTGAAGTATGTGTGGTGTACATCTGGTTGCACAATAAAGCGGAGAAAATAGTCGATGTCATAAACCGGTATAAGCTTCATTCACATAGACTTGGCATCAAAGGTCGGAACTATCACAACTATCAATTGAATATTTACAAAGCTAAGTTAACATGCCTTCAAAACCATTTTCAGGCTGATGTATACGTCTTTTCATACTCCATTCTTTTTAATATATACAGGGGACGTTGGGGTGGCCAGGAGGTTAGAGTGTTCGCTTTCTGTGCGCATGGTCACGGGTTCAAATCCCGCCGGGGTAAATTGAACGCAATGGTTCGGAGCCCACTGTGGAGTTTTCGTCGGTGGGCGTCAGGATGATTGAGATTTGCTCGTAGTTAGAGCATCAATCATTTACATAACATCAAAAGTGAGAGAATGAAGGTATGCAAAACAGCAATAACATATGAGATTTAGGTCGGTAGAGCGAAGATATGCAATAAAGCAATATTCGAAAGACTCTCACAGTGTATTCTTCAACAGACATTTACTATCTCAGTCTCAGACTATTGTGGGACCCCCCCTTTCCCCGCAATCTCCCAGTGAACACCTGAAACAAAACACATCGTGAAATAAGACACAAGTTTTTGTACTTACCATACGCCAGTACTAGAGATACCAACAGGATAAACTGGACAGAAACAGGTGATAAGTATGATGAAAGTAGAGGTTTATTTACACTGAAGGAGATGATGAAGAGGTTTTCCGCACACACACAATATACACAAAATCACAGCACTTAGGTCATATCTTGTGACCTTCACTTAATCTGATTAAGATAATAATCATAAATAATAATAATAAAAAATATTATAAAGAAAATTTCAATTTTCTTTACTATTAAGTTCTATTCAAGTGTTTCTTGGCCAAGATTTAAGTATTTCTTTGTTATTCACAGCACCCTTCACACGAATGAACCATTATTGGTAAAGTTCTCTGTAAAAGTCCTTCACATGGTTGAGGTTTGATTATAGATCCCGCCGACACTTGAAGGAAGTCTGCATAGTTGCTTGGAAGAAATCAGTATTCTGATACAACTCGATTTGATAATGGTGCCATTGGTTACACCGATTTAATTCAACGAGATTTGTTACGAAAATAGAGTTGTTCTTGAAACAGTACAACTCTGATATGTACTTTGTTGGTTATTTCTGTCTGTGCAAATTGGTACTTGCACTAATCTGTGTAGCACCAGATGACAGGGCTTAAAGTTCTTCTGTCATCATTTGTTGGGGACAATTGGTGATAGGATACACTGGTAGTTCACCAATTTAATAGGCTTGCATGCAGTTATTTACAAAACACAACCAATTAACACACTGACACTTATGTACATATCGACGAAGTTTTCATCCAAGTAACGAAGTTCAATCATTTACCAAAGGATGGCGGTGATTAGTAGAAGTAAAGTTATTTACACATTTATCACTGCACTCGAGAGCGAATAGTTCAGGATAATAAGTTTGTGTAAAAAAAAATATATTTACTAAAATTATTCTCAACCGAATCACACGGTGCACATCTTCAGTTTTGTGGTAAAGATACACGACGTTGTATCGAGCATACTTGCAATTGTTTGCTTATTCGATGCCAATGACATCATCCACAATTGTTTACTCATATATGAAAGTAAAAAAAATAAAAGTAAAAATAGAAATATTTGGTGTAGTCAGCTTATTTGAAGTCACTTGAAGCAAAGTTTTCAGTAGTTTTCACACGCTTCACCACATAGCTAATCCTTCTTGAATAACAAGTCAAAGTTCTAAGTAACGAGACTTGGTTACTTGTTTCCGAATATAAATATACGGTACTAAATCGCGTCAACTAGACAACGGCAATTTCGTGACCCGACCGTAAGATAACCAAAATGCAACTCCCGTTGTGTTTCTACCTTAGAGCTCATGTCTCCGAACACACTGTGCAACAAATTTTGATCGAAAGTATGTAAATTGTTTAAATTTATGATTTTTGCATTCATATAAGCATAATACGAGAAATTGCCCTATTCTTAGCTCTGGTTATATAAAAAAAAATACCCTTCTAGAACAGTATCAGTATATTTTAAATGTATTAAAATTTATGAAAACATTTAACCAAAGTAGTGTAAATACCGAGATTAAGGTATTTTTACATTCATTTAACCGAAATGTGATAGGTTTGGATATAATTAAGACATACACTAGCCCATAACTTTTATACCCTTGTACATCCATAATTTAAAATGCGCAAATCAATGTTATATAACGAGCTTCAAATTGTGGTAGAACAAATTTGTGAAATATTGCAATGCATAGAATTAAACAATAATGGTTAGGTCAAACATTTAACAATAAATCAATAATAACATTCAGTATCAACCTTAAATCGTTAAAAAAAATATGTACAAATATGTTTTTGCTACATCAAGTAAAATCAGCACAAAGTAGTCCTAATTTCTTTATAGTTGAATAAGAATCCACAATTAGGATAGCCAAAATCCAACAGTTCCAAAAGAAGCAAAGTAAAATACAATAAAAATTTTCAAACCAACAACTACACTACAATATAGGCAAAAGTTTCGTGAGATCCCTTGTACAAAATAGATTCCTGTTGAATTAATTTTGAGCGTTTTTGCTTGGCCTGCCTTTTATACACTACATCTGGAGCGTCCCTTGTAATAGTCCAACAGTAGACTGCTAACATGTTAGAACTCCACTTGTCCTCATATCTCTTCTCCATGGCTGCAATATCTTGATGAAAACTCTCACCATGTTCGTCACTTACTGCTCCACAATCCTCAGGAAAGAAGTCGAGATGGGAATGAAGAAAGTGGAGTTTCAGAGACATATTGCAACCAAGTTTCCCGTAGCATAACAACAACTCAGCCACTATTTATCTGTACTTTGTTGCTCGGTGTCTTCCCAAGAACTGTGAACAAACACCTTTCAAGCTTTCGCACGCAGCTTTTTCCTCACCTTGTAAGTTTTCATCGAACCGATGATCTCTGAATAGCTGTCGAATCTGTGGTCCTATGAAGACGCCTTCTTTAACTTCGGCGTCACTTAAGCGAGGGAATTTTCCTCTTAAGTACTTGTAGGCCTCTCACCCTCTTGGTTCATGCTCTTAACAAAACTTTTCATGAGACCTAATTTAATATGAAGCGGGGGAAGCAAAATTCGCTTATGATCTACAAGTGGTTCATGTTGCACATTTTTCACCCCTGGCTGAAGAGTTTCTCTTGTACTCCAGCCACTTTTGCAGTAGTGAGATGCACGATCTCTACTGTCCCACTCACAAATAAAGCAACAATATTTTGTATACCCTAACTGCATACCTAACAACAACGCTATCACTATGAGGTCACCACAAATGACCCACTGAAAATAATAATATCTAATGGCTTGAAGTAAACGTTTCAAATTTTGCCACAAGTGTGTCTTGCATAGTAAAAAATGAGGTGAACTTCTTTTCCCTATTCCTATACACTGAAATATTGACGTCTTCCTGCAATAAATTCCATTGTTTTAACCGTGACGCTAAAATTTCTGCTTTACTTTTTGGTAGGTCTAAATCCCTGACTAACTTAGCTCTTACTGAGTGGGTCTATGTGTTCACTTGGGGGGTCGTTTACCACAAATTCAGTGTCGTTCGAAGTACTTGGTTCAGGAGCTACAACTTCTTGATCATCATCGGAAGAAAGTTCGTGGTCGAAGCAAAGGTCTTTGGGTGGGTCAGGAACAGGTAGTCCTTCTCCATGTGGAACTAGGCGCATTGCAGAAGGAATATTAGGATATACCAAGGTCCGCTTCTTCTTCCTGGAAATTCCCTTCTGGACAGAAGGAACCATACAAAATTAACAATCTTTGAAGTGCTCGCTTGGCTCCCTCCAAATCATAGGCACTACAAAAGGCATTGAACGTCTCTTCCCATTAATCCAGTTTTTCAGATTGCTTGCACAAGTGTTACAAACAATGTGGGATGCCCAAGCCGTATCCTGGTATCCAATTTTACAACCATAATAAAGTTCATAAGCTTTTCTTATTAATGGTGTTATATGCTGCTTTTGTGACGAAAATGTTTACTTCTCCACACAAGTAGCAGAAATTCTCCACTCTATTCACACAATGTCGCGGAATTTTCGTCTATTCAAACACTCAAAATGTCATTTCAAGCAACTCAGAGGAACTGTTCAAAAATATGCTTGTAAAGCTGTGTCTTTTATATGCAGCACTACAAGAAAATCACATCAACAACTATGATAACTGCAATAGCGTTGTTGTTTCGAACAATAGCAGAAAACAAATGTGATAAGGAATAGAAAGAAACAAAGCGTTTGTATAGTTCCTCCAGGGCTGCCAGATCAGGGATATTTTAACCCCAAATAAAGCGAATATATTCACTATTATAACGTTATTTTAAGACATGGATGTAAAACAAAAACCAGAGCTAATATTCGATTTTCGCTTTCACATTCGTGATAAGCACCACAAAATCAATAAGAATTAGGTGA
>JAGDQP010025698.1:0-11613 GCA_022664845.1 Lepisma saccharinum
TTTCCTGAACAGTGTTCTAGAATGTAAATATGATTAGGATAATTAAGAATAAATCTTCTTCCTTACATATACAGTATCCTATTGTTTAACTTCTGATCTTTCTTTTCTATTATAAATATGAATATTAATTTCGCATCATTTGATAATAAACGCACCTTCTTGACTACGTTGTAGAGGGGACGTTTTAAAATTTATGTCGTACACTTTGATGTATGTATCAAAATAAAGAAAAAAGACAAATATCACCATAATAACATGCAAAGAACATTTCAATGACTGAAAGAAATATGAGTTTCTGTTTAGAAACACGAGCATTCTCAATCCATCGTAATCAAGTTGACTCCATCTTTGTCACGTATTGTTCTTCCTGTCTTGAAGAGGCTATAAGAAAGGACGGTTGTAGGTGGTGCGCAGAAATATGTATTTGATAATTTCCTCATTCTCAGATAACATCTCTTCGCTTACTATGTTTAACATTGGATTTAAAAGAAAATATTTATAAACACAAGAAGTAATTTGGTCCTTGAATATTATACAGTAATATACGCTCTATTTTGTATTAAATTTCTTGTTATTAATACAACTCGCAAAATAATTACTATATGACAATTACGGTAGATAACAATAATCAAATTTCGCCTAATAGCCTAATTTCGCCCACAAAGGTTGCTAAGTTATTGGGCGAAAATTACAAGTTTGAAATTATTGCAGTCAATCTTCAAAAGAAGTCTTCTTACTGCAGTCAAAAGAAATACGTGTGCAGTAGTGTGTGAAGGATTGAAGAGTGTGGTGTGCAATATATGACTGTGTGATATATGATCGTTCGTAGTTTTTCTCCTTGTAGGAATGCAATGGTTCCTACGTTGCACAGGAGCTTCAACAAAGCGGAAGTTTTATAATGGTAACGATAAGCATCCGCCGTTAGTTATAATAGAGGTATACGCCTAAAATACACAGATACTTTGGAGAAAAAGCTTTGCCCTGATATGGAAATAATAACATTTTACAATGTCAAAAGAGTCCTTATTTCGCCCACCTGATGGATCCAAATGTCCAATCCCTAAATCCCTAAATTTAGCAAGATCCATTGTAGAATATGAAGAGCACGACTTAACAAACTAATTCAGTGAAAACAGTGCAATATATTTGCTATTTGACAATTATATTGTAAGATCTATCAGTGCGAGAGAAATTTCAAAAGAGATAAATACGCTACTTCGAAGAAGCAAAGCTAGAAGATTTTATTTATCAATCAGAGACAGCAAAGATAAGCTATAAAAATATACCTTACAAGTACTAAATGTATAACTTATTCCGATACAGAGTGACCCATTAGTGAAGGTCTGTACTTCCAAGAAAAGGATAAAAGTGACTTGCATGTAGAAAATGTCACATTTGGTTTCATGTAAACTATGTTGGTAAAGAAGTAAAAGATCCATTTTTCACCTGTGACAATTTGCTGCAATAACTAGAGAGCGGTTTAAAGATAAAATCTACATTTTCTCCAGATTTCGTGTTTTGAACTTACATTAAATCAGAATCTTTCTATTTACAGGTTTGTTTAGTTTAGAAAGTGGCACTCACATTTTTATGCACAATTATGAGTATAATTGTTAATAATTTCCCGCTTTAGGTTCCTTGTCCTGCGGGCACCGAAATATGCTTAAAATTACGCCCCGGTCATTGTCACGCAAAGTAATGTTCCGCTTTAAAATAATCAGTAAAATCCCATGTACCGACCTCCAGCGACATTCCCTGTCGCTTGCCGCTTCTAATAAATTTTAATAAATAAAAGTTAGATTCATAATATCATATAAATATTTTACACTTATCATTTTCCTTAAAATATTACAACTCCTCCTAAAAAGGGAGAATCTTGGAAGTTTTTTTTTTGTAACCTTGTCTTAGAAAGATTTTACAATCTCATTGTATAAAGAACGTGTTCAAAACACTTTTCTGTGTTCTTCAAGCAGGTCCTGTCTCCCACTTTCATCTATGCATCACTTAAAATTGAAGACTGTCATAAGAGAAGCCTTTGTTATTAATTTTTAATTCACTTTGTATCCACTTGCATGAGGAGTTTTTCTCTTTGTGTATGTATGTACGTCTGTGCTTTGTCTAATTAATTTTCTTACTGCAACTTAGCTGGTTTCCGTTCATTCACTTCTTATACATTGATACCCTGCAGGATTCATTCTTTCATAAGGAAAAGCATGGTTTACGTTTGTGCCCCAATTCTACGATTGTGTTCCAAGTGTAAAGTTTATAATGAGTGTGTCTTACCTGTGACAATGCACAACTGTAAAACTTGGACAATAAAAACATAAACAACGTAAAGATTAAAAGTCACACAAGACAAATTGAGAGATATATGCAAGGAATAAGGACGAAAAACAAAAAGACAAATTAATGAAATTGTGTATAAACAAGGGAAAAAGATGTAATCAAGACTGTGAAAAAGATACAGTGGAGATGGGTAGGTCACATAGATGAGTAGATGAACGATGAATCTACTACATTGCATTCCTAGAGAAAAGAAAGCACTGGGACGACATCCAATTGCAGGATCGTATATGAAATTAAGCGTTTCTGACAAGCTATAGAATAAGAATAGCAGCAGAGCTACATATGAGGAAAGAAAATGAGAAGATATTCATCATCATATTCAATAGAATATATATAAAAAATATCTGAATATGATGATGCTAATATATTTGAAGAAATATGACATTTTTCAAACAATAGGCGTGAAAAATAGCCTTCAAGGCAAACTATCTGAAAAGTGAACTTGAATATTCCACTTCTGAGTGACATAAAACGAGTAATACAACTCTGATAAATCAATGCATAGTTTGCATACAAAAATAAAATAGGCAATCCACACCGTTAAAGACAGTACAACCCTACAGCCCTACACCCCAACATGAAAAATACACTCAGCAGAAGTTTTCTAGAACTAGAATTAATATATGGACCCTATATTTTATAAGCAAGACAGAAAAAATCCTAGGAGTGTCAGTCGAAGAGATTTCTCTGAAAGAAACACTGATTATAACGATGATGACTAAAAGGAAAGGCAAGTTCATATCCCCTAAAAATCTAGGTAGCCATAGAATTACTTTAAAATATAAAAATAAAGTTGAAATCCTATAAAATAGGATTTCACACACCACTGTATTAAGTCTGTCTTCAATTACAATCAAATTTAAATTACAAATTTGAATATAATTTTAAACGCTTTAGGCACATTTCGCTCATGCCGTCAATCAAACTCTAGACCCTTTGGTTAAAAAGTGTGTCGGATTTGTCTCTCATCTACTCAGGTACAAGTATAAGGTATTCAAGAGAATGTACTGAATATCTAGCTGCTGTATGTCCAAACTCAAAGGAGGGTATATACTGTAGAGTGTCTCTATTAAAAGAGTTCAGCAGACCAAGTCGAACCTGTATAATCTGACAAGACCCTCTCTCGTATGTGTAGGACTAGAAATATTCTATTGTAGTTTTAAAATACCATAACAAAATATTTAATGAAAACAGCTCAAAGCTGAAAATCTATTAACAATCGCAAAGGCTGTGGACTCTTTTGATAGTATTTTACCAACGCAAGCAATTATTCTTATAAAATAGGTTAGCAATTCCAGTGTTTATCTATGGATAAACGCATAATATTTTCTATTGTCTAAGCTTCGCGCAGCTAGGCCTAACTCAATGGAAACACTTTATCTTGATGTGTATTTGTTATGAATATTCTCAGAAAATTCACCAACTATTTTTGAAATCTTGCATTTAAAATAATCTTTTAATGATGGATCCTTCGAATATATTTAGCTACATATTCTGAATCTAAGAGGGATATTCTATGCTACCTTCGGTTTCTGAGGATAGACTTCACAATATACTGAACGATTTATTTGAATTAAGGAAGATTCTCCATACATTTATGAGAATATTAAACGAGTATCTAAAATAAATGCTATGAATATTCGGCAGATACTGAACTAAAATATATTTAAACAGAGTACCCGGCTGGTCTTCTAGTTAGTCTTATTAATTATAGATTAAATGGCTCTGGATTTAATTCCGAATGCTGTGAGCCATATGGCTCTGCACGAGAGTTTACTGAACATTTTATGGAAAATAGACAGCTTAAAGTCTTCTTCTATAAAGTTTCTTGCTCAAAGTAAGAATAGAAAACCAGTCTTTATTTCATTTGAGATAGATCTTAATCAATAGTCTATCGTATATGACATGATTTATTATTATTTGAACAGTAATCCCCTTACACTTTGCAGACAAATTTGATCACTCCACCTCTGAAAAAAAAAATTAATTACAAACAATGTTAAGTACTGCCAACCCTGATGCTAGCGCGCAGGAAAATACAGAGGAAGTGTACGAAACTTACTTTTCTAAAATTATCTGATTCCAATAGTTTTAGCTTCAGAAAAGTAGCTTTTGTTTCCCCTGAACATAGAATATTTATAATATTTTTTTTAAAAAATAGGTGTAAAGCGTTATTCCTTCTTTCAGATTATAAATGTATCCTTGAATTAGACAGTGCCTCATTCGCCAACACTTGTTTCTAATCAATCCACACTCTACAACATTGAATTTAACAGTATTATTTAAAAAGATCTGATTTAAGTAAGGAAAGCTACAGGGTATCCCGATCTAAAAATTTCAGTTTCACAATGTATATATTTTTAATGGTTTCATGTGTTTTAAATAAAGTGTGGAATAATTACTGTTCCATAAATTTATTTTTAATTGTTCTCTGAATCTATATTTCATTTAATTAAATCAAGTTTGCGTTTCGTTTGTCACAAATTTTCAGAAGATATTCAAGTCGTAAACTGAAGTTAAATTTTCAAAAAGAATTAAATTAATTCGCTCAAATAGGATAAAAATGTCTTCATACTATTTGATTTCTTTGATAATATTCACTATCTACTTTTAAGGTTTCTGCTGGCATTTAAGGACTGGGCATGCCAACGTTGGAAGACTACAACAAAAAAAGTTTATCGGGCTATAATATACGGGCGTATTTACTTAAGGCATTTATACATCCCTGACTCAGACTGGGATATAATAGCGTATTATAATTTTCGGAATATAGCGGTGCGAGTCTTACTTAAAGTACCATCCGGGTATTCGGCTGTTAAATATCTCTAAAACCGAACTCCAAGAACTTGAGTACCAGTTACTATTTTCACATTATTTTTTCCACGTGATGATAGAAAACATCTGCCACTGTAGTTTCCTAACAACCACTCTTGGGTTTTGGTTATAGAAAACATCTACGTTTTTTTAAATTGTTTGAAATCGAAACCTTAAACATGCCTCTTCCTCCACGAAATCTCTTCACTGACTATAGAGCAGTCTCATCCTCTATTTAATTTCTAACATCTATGCATTACATCAACGTATTTTTTATTATAAATAAAAGAAAATGCGATTCTATGCATCCTTACCAGCAGCTGCTTTCAAACAGGGAACTGAATTACTGCTACTTGTATTTTGTACTGAACTGTATTTTGAATATACTGCTACGTAAATTACATCAGCAAACTTAGTCTTGAAGAATTTTTTAAATTTCTCTCAAACAAGAATTCAGTACTGCTATATGAACACAAGTATTAAAATAAGTTGGATAATTAAACTACATGCAATACTACAAGATATAATATTTTAAAAAGTTACTTAAAATTTTAATAGTAATAGTGTCGATTATACTACACTACTAAGGAATATCTCTTTCTAATAACAATGGAGAATAATTAGTTACATTTACCATTTATTCAATATATTCCAACGTACCTTTACTATGATGGGACAGGTCTAATTCAAGTGATGTTAATGTACATACCAATAAATTTGTCATATCATACTGTCAAAAGAACATATGGGCTATGGTTGCTACGTAAATAAAAAAAGTATTAGTAAAACTTGCTGTATGTGACTGTTTTTGGATCGCATTAGCCAACATTACACAAGCTATAAAATGTTTCTTCCGTGTAAATGGTGCTTTAAGCGACCCATTTCTCATAATAATATATTTTGCTTACCACTTGCTATATTTATCATTATCGCCCGGTAGAGAAAGGGGGAAATACAGAAATATAATAGATCTGTCGATTTCAAGCAATATAATAGCATTGAATTAAGGATAAATTAGATGTAGTTACTTGGGTGATAGGAAAACGTTCTGGTTGATTGTTTTGCAGACTCACAGTCTCGACTGCCTTTCTTCATAAAATAAAAATCGATGTTTCCAAGAATGTTTACATAATTAATCATTTTAGCGGGAAATCCGAAACGAAGTCTCATGTCTAAAGATCGAACATTTTTGGAATATTCAATATTATTTAGAATTACTTTGAGGGTTGAACAGCCAGGAAAAGCTCAGAAGTCTTATACCATCCCTCTGCTTTTCGTCCGTTGAGAACTTTCAACTCAGGAACTACTAATTGAGGGTGGGGTGCAAGAAATGTATTTTCTCGGAAGTGTTCTTTTCTCGTGAAACAGTTTATTCTGTTCTTCCATCTTTTCTCTACATAATCACCTATTTTTATGTCCATATTAAGAAAATTAAGCTCAGAAGAAGCCAAAATATGAAGGATGCAAGTTTTTTTTTTTTTTTTTTGCTTAGATCACTTTTCTGTGACAGTCTTCTTCTCTGTGTTATAAGATCTGGTATCATGGACACTGACTTGAGTTGCTAATGTTTAAAGTTATTATACAGCTGCTTTTCATTCAGTTTGTATTGTTCGTATTGAATAATAACTCACCTCTATGAGTAGTTTTCGGGTTCTTCTGAAGACATTGAGGGTGTTGTTGAAGAAAAAGAGAAAAGTTTAAAGAAGCATATGAATAAAAGTGTATGAACAAGAATTCAGCTAAAGTCAGGAGAAAATCAGGTAAACAGTATATTTTAGTCGTTCTGAGAAAGAAGTTTAAGTCACTAAAAACCTGTTGTATTTTCATTTCAAGTGGTGGCTATATAATCGTGAAAATGGTGATAATTTGAATCTGTATTTATTCATTGCATTTAGGCATCTATGACTCAATACGGAATAAGATAACGGAAAGGATGATGGAAGACGTCTGCCGGGGCCTAAGTTGAAACTATCATCGCAGCATTCATCTTGTATTACTAATGAGAAATCCTTGTGGACCGCAGTCAAGATGGCCACCCGATGATTACGAACCCGATGAACATCTAAATGCGAAGCCAACGGTCTACGGTAAAAGAGGTAGCATTCCAGAGTTTTATCTCAGAGTGGCTGGAGGTTAGGAACTTTGTTTTCTGTGCGCGTGATCACGGATTCAATTCCCGTTGGGTCCTTTGAACGGAGTGGCTCCAAGCCACTTTATCAAAGACTATAGGCCCCGTCCTTAGAAGCTTACCAGCTCGTTTATGAACTTAATAAGAATTCGTTCATTAATACATTTTACTCCAATTTTGAGAAACCTGTAATTGCGTAGATTGATAACATCATCAATTATGGGAATTGTAATTTCTCAGCTAAAATAAACAATGTCAAAATCTCAGAAAGTTCATTTGAAACATATTCACATATATTACTGGGACCGCTTTGCAAAATTTCATTATTGCATGTCATTTCTCCAGTAATTTGAAAAATATGAACATTCACTCAAACACTCGCGTCGTAGTTCTCTTAAGGTTCCTATAATTTTAAAATCGATGTTCCACAACTTGAAACTTCGGAAAAGTGGCCATCTTGGACCCAACCGAACTCTGCAATTGAGGTGTCACCGGAGAAGTTTTGCGATGTTAAAAGATTTGTAAGAACTTCTTCAAAATGTACGGCAATGAACTGGATGTAAAGTTTCGGTAAAGTTACTGTCAAAACTTTTATACCTTTCAAATCAAAAGAACATTTAGATAAATTATTCTCAGAAAGTGTGCCATCTTGAGCACTGAAGACGAAAAATAAAAAAATGTTCATTATTTATAATGCAGGGTACTGTAATTAAATACGGAAGAAAATCGATAAATCATTTCATTACCGCACTCAGCAAAGTAGTGGGGATTTCATGTGATTTTTATCTGCGAACTGTTCCTGTCTTCAAACGTGATTCTTTTTTTTTTCGAAATATTCCTTGAAAAGGAAGGCTAAGTAACCTGGAAATTTTCGATAACTTATGTTTGAAAACCACATATAATTCAGTGTCTAATGGACCATGAGAGTAAAATAAAAAGCAGGAGCAATACGCGAGCTCTGAACGCAAGTCGTCCAGTTAGGGCTAGTTCTACAATCGACCTCTAAAATTCTAGTCAACGCTAAGTATAGGCCAACTCTCATTTCTCGTCCTCTCACTGGCCAAAATCAGACTTTCCCTCAACTTAGCGCTGACTAGAAGTTTAGCGGTCGATTGTAGAACTGACACTTAGATGCCCAGCGTTTTACCTATTTTACCAGCCTGTGGAATAAATTAAGGTACTCTCGTGACTTACCCCCTTTTTCATTCACTTGTCAGTTTGTGAATTAAGGATCTAGACACTCATTTATTTTAATTTTTCTTATTTCTGTGAAACAAAACGATTCATATGGAAGTAGCAATCACTTGATTCGCATTTACGTGTGTGTGTGTATATTTGAGTTGAAAACGACAATTTCTGCTTCCTGTTCATCCGTACAAATTATATTGGAACTAAAAACGGAAACTCTGCAATAACGTAAAAGAAATTACGCGGTGCTTTTCCATAATGAATATCAATAACTATAAATACTAACATCTCCAATAAACATTCGTGGAAATGTTAGAGGAATCTTACCAAACTTTTAATAGTATATAATAAGCAATTTTTTTTATTATAAACAAATCAACTGTCCAAAAGAACGATGTAGTACAGGAAATAAATTAGAACCTTTTAATTCTCAGAGTCAATATTAAATGGTGGGAAGTGCTAACTAACGAAGATAAAAATTTGAACTTAATTAACAGGTTTTAGAATACATTAATCATCACGTAATAATTTGTAGATGAAACCTCAAAATGCAAAATGTAAAAAGTAACAAATATTCACTTACATACAGAATAATACTACTTTAAAAATCATGACCTTGTATCACCAAATAATCGTAAGCACAGACTGAGATTTCGAAAGCCTTCATGCGCTACAGAAAAGCCTCGCATTTTTCATGTTAAGGGATAGCTTTGATAACATCGAAAGCAAAATATTCCTTTGTAGCTTTTGAATACAACCACCATAAGAATGATAACTTCAATAGTAGAAACATGGTAGTTTTCAATATTATTCATTTTAATTGTTCATATTATTCACCAAATTAAATAAATTGTACAGAAACACATAAAAAGATATACGATTGATACAACGTTTGGGAAGGAACTAAATATAGTACATGTTTGCTCAAAATTTCAAAGTGTAAATGCGCTACACCAAACAATCACTATTCAATATACCGAAACATGATTCGACATATAACACGCAGTGGCTTATTACATAAATTGAGATGTGACCAGATATATTTTCACAATATTGTAGTGAACACACATTTTCAAGATAGAAACTTGTGACTCTTTTGTCATAGATTATATCGTTATAGCTTATTGGCTAATTAGTTGAAGTCCCTTTTCTATTTCTATTCTTCATATTTTTAGGAAAGCAGACAATTGCTTGTGAATTGAGAAAAACATCTTTTACCTTGCTTACTCACTCCAGCGCTTTTATTAAAATTATTTGAGATACAAACCAAATAATCTTCGTACATCTATATTTTCTATCAATTTCTACCTAATGAAAATACTGGTCTCACAATTAATATATGTTATCTATCGAAACACTCAACTACAGCTGCCTTAAAATTTGAACATCAAACGAGTTGTAATGTAACTGTGATTTTTAACAGCAAAATAATTGAAAACGAAAATAATTGGAAATTAAAATAGAACAAGGTGTAAACGTTCCTTAAAGTAGTGTCTGTAACGCTTTCACTATCACCTTCTTCTTGTCTTTATAACACACACGTATAAACTAAAGTTCATTGTTTCTTTCAAGTTCATTGGTTACTAGAGAAACTTATAGTCCTGTTAAAGTTCGATGATGTTTAAATAAAACTATATTGAATTCGATTGAGTTCACGTTTAAAACACACAAGCGCAGCGTGCAATTTTACAGTTCGAAGTCGGTACAGTTAAAAGCATGCGGAGTCAAAGTTTTCACTGGTTTTATCAGCTTCGATTGTGGGATGCCGCGTGCTTTTCTCACGGATTACACGTGACATGGTTGATATGGTCTTGGAAAACGGAATTAAGAAAGGAGTTTCCATCATAAGATAAGTAGAAAGAACTGAAAATTAACCTTCCCTTTGTTTGCCACGTTTCTAAATTTTGAGCATAGTTTTCGACACTTGTTTCTAATACTAAACTTTTATTAATCACGTATCTGAAAAACTTTCCTTGAAATTACGTGCTTAATTGTTGGTTAATAATTTCCTATTATATAACTTTTGTGCTAAGAATGCTCAGGTACGACGTGACAAATACATCTTTTATTTTTCTTTAATGATTGATCGTGATCAACTTATGATATGACATCCTGTTATTCGTTACTGTGTTGGGAATAATTGTCAAAATAACCTTGTTAATTTGCACGTAAAATGTTCTTATGTAGTTTTATTTATCACTGAATTTTTCCTCATTAGGCGTGAAACACAACGACCATGAGGTTCTGTCATTGCTGGAAACCTGTCTGATGTAATGTTCATACCTCTTAAAGATGATGATTGTTTCTCACTTTTAATAGCGTCGCTTGCTTGTGGATAAATTGATTTCTACTGTTCGTGAATTTTGTATCTATATAAAGGGTTGATTTTACCTTTGAAATCTTTTAGATATTTTAATAATTTTAACTGTTATATTCATAATTCTCATCACTCCAAAATATATACTTGTACAGTACATTAAATTTAACAAATAAAAACTCATTACTTTCTAGATTTGGAAATTTACCATCCGCTACTCTCTACTGCTTTCAAAATATATTTAAATTTCCAATTCTTTCTTCGTTCAATTATTGATTTACTGGTAAATATACTTGCTGCCAGAAGAAAATTATAATTTTATTCTGAAACATAACAATAATGACTATAATTTTACGGTATTTACCTTCGAACATTTTTATATTGTTTGGAGTGAACATAATGAAAATGTATCATTTCCAAATCAAGAGCAATCCAAAAATTTTGAAGATCATTTTCTTAAAGAAAATCTGTTTTAGGAAACCGTCTATTCCATTGCCACTTATGTTCCAATGAACACACAGCATTTCACCTTCTACAATCATAAGAAACGTAGATACGATAATATTTCTAAAAAGCCATCTGGAAGAAAAACCAAGTACCTCTCTTCTATTTTAATTAATTTGATTATCTGAAAACTGATCATTTTACAAAATGGCGACAAATTGTTCAAGGAGATAAATTTAAAATTAATTAGTTATGATTTCGAGTATCCTGTCTCCCTTTTTTCCCTTTAAAAATATTCATCTTGTTTACTAAGAACTCAAAACCAAATTCAATAATACTTATAAACGTTCCTACAGAAAATAAAAATATTGCGCCA
>JAGDQP010025698.1:16613-26672 GCA_022664845.1 Lepisma saccharinum
TGAACTTCACAGGTGTCGGTTATTGCATTGGATCAAGTTTCCAGTTTCTCTGACAGAGAGATACCAAATGCCTTTTCCAGTAGAAGGGCATTGATGAGTGTTACCAGAAGTTAATGAGCTCTGACAGCTCGTTGGATAGCTTTACCACTTAACATATGTTGAACAAGTTTTTCATCATATATGGTTTTTAGTGCTTCGGTTATTCCTGATTCATCCATGATACTTCCTATACAACCAAGATAGCTCATTTTCATGTGGAAGCCCCCTAATTTTAAAACAATTGCCTACATCGCTATCTACTGAATCACTTTCTTGTAACATAACTGCCTTCCACCCCAGAGACTGATCGAAAGTGACAACCGGAACAGTAGAGTACTGTAGGTTATATATGAATAATGCGTCAAGCACCCTATCCTCAAACACTGAATTCACACTAATCAAGGACCCTGCAATGAGATGATAAAAGACTCACCTAAAACAACTAATTCTTATCTTCAGAAAATGCAGAAGTTGGCCACCAATCACCCTGAAGTTTGCAATTCATTCCTCCTTACATGTAGTAAGGAGAAGCAATAGATTCTGGGCTGGATTATCAAACGATTTGGTTATTGAACAAGTTTTAATGCGGAGTTTCAAGACTAATGGTGGCTTAACAAGGGACGAAGTATGCAAGAGTACCAATTTGATTGAATTTAACTTTACTTATTTAAAGACATTCTTAATATTTCTATTACTGTTCTTTAGTACCCCTTCCATTAATTACTTCTGGCTATATTTGGTATCATCTGAAAGGTAATTTGAAGAGGCACCATAATGATAAAGGGTACAATTTCGCGACTTTAAAAGAAAAGTCAGACTTTCAATGATTAACAGTGAAAGTGTAATTATCGGACACCATTTTTATTAAATGCCGCTTTTCCACCAACAATATTTTGGTATACTTTTAATATGTTAGTTATTATACTTTAAAAAAATGAATGCCGTTTATTTGCTCAATATGAAATGAATGAAGTAATTGCGGTGGTATGAAACTATTGTAAGGTGTGAGGTATCTAGACTCCTGCAGCGTTCAGCATCTTTAAACACAAAAATCCGTAATTGTTCTCGACACTTTAAGATTTCCTTTCATCCATCTGCCTGTCACGTAGGATAGCGCTTCAACAAAAACTACTGTTAAAAATGTTCGGATAGTACCTTCAAATACTTTAGTAATGTTCCAGATGAACGATAGTATTTGCATTTATTTCCAGTAATCCTGAAAAAGCACCGAGATATTTCGTTTACCTTAATGGAAAGTCTCACGTTTCATGTTCGCACGCACATGCGCAGAAAGAGAAAACTGTATCTTATTGTAACCATGCATGCAATTCTAATCACATGTTTCCTGACGCCATTTTAAATACGTTTCTAAGCAGAAATGGGAAGTATTTTCAGTGAATGAGGATTGCGATGCCTAATTGACAAATCGAAAAAGTGTTTAAAGCATGGTGCAAGTCATGGGACTGGCTTTGTTCATGTTTTCTGTTCACTGGAAGTTTAATCCAGTCACTAAGACGCTGGACTTTTTAACTGAATAACTTATGTTCAGATCTGCTGGTTTGGGACTTTTGTTCCCAGCATTCATAAAGCCTAAATAATGTATTTGCTGAGTTACTAGAAATTTGCAGCCAGCTTTCTTCAGAAACGTTTTCAAAAATTCTTAACAGTACATGTATAAAAGACCAAGTTTCAGATTTAGAATCACCCGCCATAAAATATCTCCTCTGTTTCAATTTTTGTTTAAAAGCAGCGGCCTTTACGTACAGAAAACAGAGTAATACAACAAATAAAGTGGAGGTAGAACATTATTGAATTATAAAAAAGTTATTTTTATTACTATCCGTGATGATTATTCGCAAAAAAATTACGTGAAATTCATTATTCGTATTACTTCTAATATTCAGGCAAACATGCGGATATAAGAATAGTCAATCACACGCCATGACATATTTCCAATTTGACATAACATCTCATTCACCATGAATGCCTTTATTCACAGGAAGAATATAAAGGAGATGAATAAGAAAGAAATTGACTAATGTTTACACCACAATCTTGACAGATCTAATCTTATATAATGTTTAAATTCAAAAAGAAAGATGCAAAAGTGAGTTCTTTGAAACGCAATCTAAGTTACATAAATTAAGCCATAATATATACACTGTTAATAAAAGAATAAGTAATACCTTTTTTCGATATGTGCTGAAATGTTGGAGTTCCCTTTTCCGCAACATGGAATCCTAATGCCAGAAATGTCACACTGAAAATACACGTTAGCATATATCTACATCTAATAGTAATATTATACACACCTAAATGTTTCCTACTGAGCGAAAATTCTATTATTGTTAAGGTGAAGCAGTATATAAATACAGTTAAAGAAATGGAAAGAAAAATAATTCAACATCCCAGTTAAGAGTATCACGCCATATTGACTTTGGGACAATTTGTTATCATTACAATATGAAAATGAGTATCCGCAAACACGAACGTACTCTTTCAGCGTTCCGTATTTAGATGAATATCTAGTACAAAAGTAAATCTAATTAAAGGTAAATATAAATAAGAGCTATAATACTGTGTGTCCTGTGCAAATGTGTCCTTGGTAACAGTAAATACCTAATATACAGCACCAATTAGATTAAACCGCGTTTATGTTCAAGAAACAGGTTTGTTACAGTGATATTACTATCGCTAGCAAGGACTACTTTGACCTATTTCGTGCCTTCATTAAAAACAGTTACTTTGTCCTGAAAGGAAACAATTAAAATATACTGGTAACCTGTTTCTAACAAATTTCAATTTTTCTCCTAACACCCTAGTGTTAAAAATATTAACATTACTTTTAAAGATGTAACAACTCGTTTTCACGATTCTGGACAAATGTTGGTCGAATAGTTAAACCCCATATTCTAAGTAGCAAATGACTCCAGTCAGTCGATAAAACTAATTGACCATTATTCAACAACTATCCTTATGTCTCTGACAACATTTGGCGTTAGAGGTGGCTCAAATAAGGTTATAAGGATGTAGACTAGGCTGGAAGGAGTAGTTGAATTTCCAAATTAATGATATTTTACGTTGAAATAGTGATAATGAAATTGGTGTGTGGGGTACTAGTTGGAGAAAATAGTTCGAATTATTCATCTGAGTGAAATTAATCCCTAGGTATGATGGAATAGTACCAGTAGAATTTCCCTAGGGCAGTAGTTGGCGAAGAAATTTAGGTATAAGTGGTAGAAGCAGCGTCTGTTTTCAAAATGAATAGTCATAGTGGAAATACTTATTTCAACGAGCATTTTAGTGACTTAGTCTTTGGCAGTAATTCCTTAAAGTGTCTGGAAAACAACGTGAAAGTTTATTTTGTGAAAAGGAATCAATGAAGCCAATTCCATTTTAGATTTCAGCAATTTTACTTTGTCATCCTTATATATCCTCTATATCCATCGGTCTCTGTGTATGTCTGTGTGTGGACAACTTGCAACGTGGGAATAATAATCGAACGTAGGAACTACTATAAGCTAAAATTTATCCAGGGACGGATAAACAAAGGACCTATCACTTTGCAAATGATACACGTTCTTTTTAACTTGTCCCACAGAAATCTTTCAAACGACACCTCAAGGACATTCGTCTGCGCCATAGTTCCTGAGTTAACATATATCGGCGGACGGATGGAAAGACAAACAAGGTATATGTAGTTATGAATTCTTCTCGCCCAGACCTTACTAAAGACAATTTAAGTATATTCGTATTCTTAGTAGCCCCTGAGTTTACCAAAATTGATAATTCCTATCAAATATATATTTATACGTGGAGAGATTATACGTACCTGTAAGATTCAAATTCACTTATTTTAGCAAATTTCAAATGAAGACCTGAATTGAAAAACATCCCACTTATTTCGTATTTGCATTTTTTCTGTTCATCGATATCTATGTTCCAAAGGCTATCTACTTCCATAAATATTACAACCTAATCCCACCACAGAAACCCTTTTTTAACACAAAATAATTCCCGCTGAACAGGATAGCATACGAAAACTTTGGACTGTTTTTCGTTCCTCCTGAAAAATATACTCAGATGGACTTCTGATGTTTTGCAATTCAGGTCTTCAAATGTGACTCAAAGGACCTAGCAGGGTAAAATGGTGAAAATTGCCTTGGAAGGAATGGTGATAAAAAAAATACTACCATATTCAACATTTTAAATGATGACGCTCTACAAATTTCATCTCAAAAATGCTAACTGAACCTAAAACTAAATTAAAGTGTGTTTTTTTTGTAGTTTAGCAATATCTCGTCAGATTTTCAACTACGATGACCTTCTTTTTTAATTGAAGATGTCTCTCAAGCTCTAGGAGATGGTAATTTTGGCAGATTTGTTGGCACAAAATTAAAATTTTGAGAGAGGTTAGAAAATTTAAAAAGTGAATTTAAAACAAGAAGACAATAGTTGGCTCGAAGAATATATGTTATATTGTTTTAGTGGTTCTATACCCACGATTGTTTGGATATTTTAAGGTAGTAGAACATAACAAAAAAATAAAAAAGCAGCATTTTGTCGCTTTTAAGGCGTTTTACGATCGTTTCGTTAGCTCACAATGGTTCGTGGTATCCTCAAACCTTTCAAGGTTAATTTAACTCATTTCCCAAAGTCATAGAATGATGAAATTTTGCACAGCGACGTAAGTCGGGTGACAATACAATATTCCATTGTTACTTTCATATATTTCTTTATATATACGCACTTTAATTCGTAGCGTATGTGAGCGTAGCTCAGGTGGAGATATCTGTCACATTTCTGAACATAGCAAAATTTATACATTTCGTTTACACTTCCTGCTTACTTACCGATGCCTATTTTCTGCCTCTGAAGATGGATCCACATACAAAATCCAAGTTTATTGTACTAGCTAAGGGAGAACTGTCTACCTTTTAATAATTGACAAGATACAAACTAATGTTTAACTATTTTATTTGATATACGGATATTCTATGAAACGATCTTTCCTCTTTGAATTGAACTTAGAGTTATTTGAGCATCTTTATATGTAACTGTCCTTTTACACGTACCTGTGATATATGTACTGAAAAATCTCGGGTTAAAACCATTCGTGTCTTTCTGCACCGGATGAGCGTCGGTATTATCACTTATATATGAGTCCTTGTCCCTGTGATCTTCTGTTTCGGCGCGAAAGTAGTTCTAGTTTCTTTACACTAGAGTCTGTTCTCTTCTTCTTCTTACTTAACGATGGATCATATTGAGACTTCAGTTCGTGTTTGTAACTCAGACCATTAGACACCACTAAATGATCACGTTCTACTAAAGATCACAAAGTCACACTTTTCTTGACGAAACTAACAAAGTTCACTTTCTTAGACAAACGAGCGAAGAGTTCGAGTTAAGTGAACGAAATCACAGCTATCACTAGCATGCAGAATCAATGTCAAATGTGCTTTTATAATTTTGAATTTCATCAGTCTATTCGTTCGCGTGGAGTCAGAGAAGGAAATGTGTGAAACTGGGATTTTCTTCATTTCTCAGAGACAGGTGATTCCATCATTTTGGTAATTGACGTCACGTCTTACGATGTTCCGGGAATGTAATATCTGGGTCGTGTAAGGTAGGGTTTTACTTGGATCTCTGGAGAAGGAGTTGAGTAATAGAAATGGAAAATATATATAAATAGAAATGGAATCATACAAGTTCTCTTGTGATAGAGTCCTCTGTTTCGTTTCTCGTAATCTTGTGGCTGTCATAAAATTTTAAACTATAAGTAATGAGGAATATATTTTATTCTTGGATATTAGTCTGGAAGATTAAATAATTATTCTGGTATTTACTAACTGAAATATTTTCTTATAACTCAAGGGAGATGATATCATGGAAAGTTTTGTTTCTCACAAGAATAACATTGTTATACTGTTCTTTTGGTTTGATGTAATGTTTGTGCATCACTAAGAAGCTAATTATTTTTTGCCTTCAATACTGTTGTTCTGTTATGAATAAAAGCACTTTGCATTTTTCGTGTATTTTACCCTGTAAAAGGGCTGAAGACCCTAACCTATAAAAGGGCTGAAGACCCTGACCTGTAAAAGGGCTGAGGCTTACCTTTCATTTATTTTAAAGTTTCTATAAATTTACATGTTTTGTTATTGTACTCAAACAGTCTCAAATATACTTTAAAAACATATTTTAATATTTGTTTATTACAGATTACACCGGGGCTGGTTGCAGAACACTTTAGGATTAGAGCCACAAAATATTAGCTTAAGAAAAAGCATGAACACCAAAATAACCCGAAAAAGTCAACAAAAAATTACTTTCTCAACGGTGAAAATTAACCAGGACAACGCCATCAGCTGAGTACAGAGATTGGAAATCAGACAAGTGAACGGGCTTCTTAATTAACACGTGCATTGTAAATACAAGTTCGAAATCACTGTTCGCCAGGTTGCCTTCGTTGCAAATGGTCAAAACGTCGGCTTCGTGAGTAAAGGATCTGGGGTTCGAATCTCACCCGGGACAACACTTTTTCTTATTTTTGCCTTTAGAAATATTTTTATATGTTTATGTGTATTTATTATTTAATAATTGATAGGATGTGTATAAATAACTGATTGCTACTGAAAGCTAGGATGTATCTGGATGCAAACCGAGCGAGGTGTGCAAGGGGAACACGGTGTGAGTCCATAGGGAAACTCAGCCCCAGTTGACGGTGGGTATACGAAAAAGTGTTGTTCACATTTAATTCCACCCGTCAATTTTCTATTTGGTACACATAATTTTCATTTTATCTTTATCTGATCCCAATCCCTATGCTGTTCATTTGCACCCTCAAGACAGTCGTAATAAAAAAACTTTTCAAAGCATCCTTTTCTTAAACAGTTTGTACTAAAAAGTAAAAAAAAATGTTGTTTATGCATGCGGCACGCTCTCATATAGTCACTTTATAAATTCTTCAATTTGCGCGTCCCATGAGTTTTTTTTAATCGTGTCTGAACAAAATTATTTTTTCTTACTTTTTTAGTACGAATTGTTTAAGAAAAGGATGTCTTTAAAAAGTTTTTTTATTACGACTGTCTTGACGGTGCAAATGAACAGTACAGGGATTGGGACCAGATAAAGACATAATGAAAGTTGTGTGTACCAAATAGAAAACAGACAGGTTGAATAGGATGTTAAAAATACATTTGCGTATGCCCACCGCTAACCCCGAGCTGAGTCCCCCAGCGGCTCCGCCACCCAGCTCCCTTCCTTGCACAACTCGCTCGGTTTGCATCCAGATATATCCTAGCTTTCAGTAGCAATTTGTTATTTATACGCATGCTAGCAATTATTAAATATTAAATATGAACACATAGAAATTTATGTTTAAAGACAAAAAAGAAGAAAGGGTTGTCCCGGGAGGGATTCGAACCCGAGATCTTTCACTCCCAAAGCCGACGTTTTGACCAGTCGTCACAGAGGCAACCTGGCAAACGGCGCTTTCGAACTTGTAAAAATTTATTTACAGTGCATGTGTTATGTAAGAAGCTCGGTCACTTGTCTTATTTCCAATTTCTGTGCTCAACTGATGACGTCCTGGTTAATTTTCACCGTTGAGTAAGTCCTTTTTATTAACTTTTTCAGGTTATTTCGGCGTTCATGCTTTTTCTCAAGCTAATATTTTGTGGCCTTTATCCCAAAGTGTTCTGCAACCAGCCAAAACTATGTCCGGTGCAGGATACTATGTATTTTAGGACACAGATGTCTGTAATAACAATATATTAAAATATGATTTTGAAAATTTAATTCATTTGAAATGAATTTATGAGTATACGTTTGAGTATATGGATATGTATATATGTTTTTAAAATATATACACATATAGAAATATATGAAAGTAACAGCGGAATATTGTATTCGCACCCGATTTACGTCACTGTGAGAAATTTCATCATTGTATGACATCGGAAAATGAATTTAATTATCGTTGCAAGATTTAAGAACACCACGAACCATTGTGAGCTAAAGAAACGAACGTAAAAAGCCTTAAAAACGACAAAAATGCTGCTTTTTATTTGCTGGTTATGTTCTACCACTTTAAAACATTTGACAAAAAAATCATGGTTATAGTTTGTCACAATTCCTTTCAAGGCACTTTTCACCATCTTATCCTGCTAGGCCTTTTCGAACTCCACTCTACCAAACTCAAGTTCACACTCTCGACAGCAACACACTCCTCAAAACTTGTTAAACGTCACTGCATCTCTTTCAAGCGAAGGAATTCTTAAATATAAAATAAAATTGTGGGCCGAGTGCAGCAAACATTCCTAATATAATTTTAAAATTATTAAAACTTCTAAATTAATTTGTCAATATCTGATATAGAAGTTGGAAACAAACAAATGTTTAATTTAGATCAACATTTACTTCTATTTTTATGGACATGATTTAAAAGAAGTAAACATGCATTGGTTTACAGTCACAAAAGATGAAGCGACGTTCTATGCAACTCTAACCAATGTTTCTGAAATATTTAGTGATATAAATCACTCAATATTGTTGTTGAAAGTCAGACATAGATATGGAAAAATAGGTCAAAATAATTGCTCATAATATCTCGTTTATACTATCTACAGATGTACTTTCCATCTATTTCTCAAATATTTACTCTAATTATCAAAGACGAGAAGAATGAACCAAGTGTTTCCTTTATAAAGGCTATCTTACATGATACCAACAATCCACACAAACAAGCGAAACTAGGCAATATTAGTGGTCAATTTCTTGGAAGAAATAATAAAATATAATATTTTGGAATTACATTATGTTCAAATAAAAAAAAAATCATTTCTCACTCACTCACACGCGGCGAAAATTTAATCGAAGTTTCCTTTCCTCCAAAGTAAAAGATTAGACTTACAAAAATTAAAACTTCATAGGCACTTTAATTGTTGATATGGCAAATTATCACATTTGGAACTTCTATGAGGTTTCTCTGATATCAGCAGATTTAGAAAACAATATTTTCTAATCTACGATTTCAAATAATAGAGGAGAAAGAAATAAAAAAAATATGAAATTAGCATTTATTACTAAAATAGTACTGCATCTTTCTGACACACACAATTTGTGATGGTACTAAGGATACACAGTACATAGGTTACTTTTGTTGATCACTACGCAAATAGTTAGACTCAAATTATCGTATTACTGAAATAGGTTACGTAGTACTCGAGCAAACTAGAAGTAATCTTATGATGTCAAGAGTTATGAATCACATATGAGAGAGAAAAGTTTTCTATTAACATTTCAGTGAATACTAAAGAAGCAAACGTTCGACGTAATTACATGGCAATGAAAATAGCGGAAATACAGTTTCAACGTTTGAATATGCCTTTTGTAAGTTATCAGCTATCACAAAATCAGTTGTAGATTCTATCTCCCGAGGGCTAATGAAAAGACATATTAAATTGAAATTGAAGAAAATAACACTTACTTTTAAACGGAGCACGGACCCCAGCACATGATATGTTTGCAACATGTATATAGTATGGAAACAACATGTCCAGAAAGTCATAAGAAAGTCACGCAATATTTGTTGTAGATTTTGAGATAATTACAATATGACAAAATCAATTCGGTAAACACAAAATATTATTGTCTTGACTAGCGCAAGTATAGATTAACCTTCATATATTGATATACACAAACTAATAATACCTAGACGAAAATACTAATTTCTTGGAATATATCCAGCACAGACTGAGATATCACATGACCCACTTACTATTTAAATTTTTAAGCATAGTCAAGATGGCTGCTTTCAAGATGGTGGTCATTGTCATCATACAATCCACCATGTATCCCCTCCTGTCTAGTATCCATTAATAGCCATTTGCTTTCAATGTGTGTGACAGTTTATAAAAGGAAAAGCGTTTTCCGTCCTCTGTATTCGGTTTACTTGCTCTCTACGTTCCACCTTTCTCAGGTTCCCCTGCCATTATTTCTTTACGACAGCACCTATTATTT
>JAGDQP010025699.1:0-26671 GCA_022664845.1 Lepisma saccharinum
ATTTTCACTCAAGAAATTTAAACACCATTATTCAAAAGATTCTACTACTAATAAGGAATACTTTAACTGAAATTTCCATCTTATTACGAACCATCTCTCTTGCCCGCTTGGCTGCTGCATTGGCTTGAAGGCGCATTGGCCATATTCTAAAAAGACAAATAAATATTGTCTGCCTCGCATTCGTTATCGATGCGCATGTGATTAGTCACGTGACAAGCGCCTCTAGTGTTCTTCACACAAAACTAAAATCGACACCAAGTTTAATTAACTTCCAAAGACTTTCAATCAGGAGTTGTCTTGGGCGACAGCAACAACTAATTCCCCCACTCGCGCATCAACGAAAACAGGTCTAAACAAAACATGCAACACATTCTCGTGATAACATTTTCATCCCCACCGGGATTCTGCTGTAGATTTTCAAGAAAAATGTTACTTGGAATTAATTTCTAAATGTCGTATGAATACTTTTATTGAGAGGGGAGGGTGTAACCATTTACATTACAAGAAACATTTGAACAGCCGTGAACGAAATAAGTACTAAATAGAAGAAAATACCCACATTTCGCCCACCTTTATTTGAAGACCCATAAAATCTATTGCTATGCTCATGATAAGAGTGACATGTAAAGTGGATATTTTGCTTCTTTACCAACACAGTTTTTATGGAACCAAATGTGACATTTTCTACATCGAACCCACTTTTCATCCTTGTTTTCATGGAATTACAACCCTTCACTAATGACACACTGTGTATCGTAATAAGTGATAAATTCGGTACTTGTTGATGTATAGCTACAGTGGTCTTCTTTGCAGTCGATGCTTGATAAATACTGAAATATATTTGTTCTCTGCTCTTCTAAACTAATTCAAATTCTTCGTGTTCTACACTGCATCGTGTTAAATTTTGGGATTGGAAATTTGGACTCATCAGGTGGGTGAAATTAGGATTCACACTGTAAAATGTGTTCAATTAACACTGAAAAAGCATAATTATTGGTACCACTATACAACTAACAGTTTGCTGAAGCTCTTAATGCAACGTGGGAACCACTACAAAATTATAACAAGGAGAAAAACTACAAACGACCACGAAACACTCAGAATACGCACCACATTCTTCAGAGATTACTGTTCGCGCGTTACTTCACACGTGACGATCGACTGCAATAATTTCAAACTCAAATTGAGAAACCAGCATGGGCGAAATTAGACTACTAGCCGAAATTTGGTTACTTTTCTCTACTAAAATTTACCAATCATGATTAATGTTTTTTATTCTGACTTCTTGATCCGTATATACATTTCCTGCATATTTATCGCTATGTGAGTATAAAAACGAACAAAAAAATTACCGTAGGTAATCGCTTTTGTGTCATAAATATTACTATGACTTCCTTGTTAGTCGGTAAGAAAAGAGTTTATTTATCATTTCAAAGAATCATTAATTGTTATCGAATGCAAGATTCATAAAACAAGGTATATTAACTAGGAGAACCATGAAATGACATCATTAGTAAATACAAGGCAATGGACAGAGAGGATTATTCTTATTTCCATGATCTAATTAATGACCTTTTAATAATTCACTGAATTCCTTTTTAATTCATTTCGAAAGGAAAATTTTTATTGGACATTTTTTTCTTAACCTCTTAGAGCTTCGTTTAATGTCTTTATTTTTCATCTTCTGTGCTTATTCTATTGGAAGAAAAATAAAATAATAATCAATGAAGAAGAGATGCATGGATGCAAGAGAAAGATTCATTAAAAAAAAATATTTGTTGTCAGGGTTTTTCAATGCAATTAGTTCCGGGGAAAAAGCGATTGTGCACTACATACATATTTTTAAATAAATAGTTCAACTCAATTCGTTGTATTATTTTTTATAATAATAATAATAATAATAATAATAATTATTATTATTATTATTATTAATTGCTGTCTAAACAGACAATTATGATCTGAAAGTCATATGTCCTGTAAAGTCGTAACTGTGTGATATCTTGTAAAATCAGTCAATCTTCTCCAGTACCGATTTCAATTGGTATTGATTGCATCCAAGAAATAACCAAACGAACCTTTGTTACTGCGGCGATGAACATGATGTCTTTGTACCATATAGGATTTGTTAGTTATTATCTGATAAGAATAACATTCCAATATACGTTACATGTCTTACAAAACAATATGTTTAGTTTTATATGCAGTCAGTTCAATCTAGTTATGTTAATTATTGACCATAACGAATAGATAGCAAATTTCGTTTTTGCAGTAAAATTCTTTATCAAATTACTTAAATTTGCATAAAGTAATTCTTTCTTGTCTTTAAGATTGACTGTATCACAAATCAATATTTCAATTGCTCAGATTATAACGATGCATTAAAAGCATGTTTTCTTTCAAAGTTTTCGCATATTCTTCAGAACTTGTATTAATATTTTGAAACAGAACAAACGATAACAGATACTAGCACCCTCTATTTATAAATGTCTACTTATTTCTCTCTCTTCGATAAGCTTCTTAAATTTATCCATAGATGTGTCTCGCGTGCAGTTATATAGTTTTACGTCGTCAGACAACCATTTGACATTTTTCGTTCGGATTTTACGCTATTCTTCTCTATTTCACTTCCGGAAGCTAAATCTATGTGCGCTTCTCGGGTACAACATTCCATTCTAGTAATTGTACACTATATGCACTTCGTGCCATGTACAGAGATGGGCCAGGGTGGCCCAGTTGGTAGAGCGCTTACCTCTGGTGCATGCCTGCTCATGGCATATGGACTTTGTAGTGGGCATACGCCGCCTGCGTGGGTTCTCCCGTTTCCTACCACTTTCTTCATTCCACTAATTCATCTCATCATCATCCATTCAGCCTGAGCCACAGTTGCCTAAAGACCTTAAAATAAATTCAATTCAATATACACATTTTCATTTTTACTTACAACTACTTTGAATATACTTATAAACACTGTAAACAACTGCACTTATCCCCCCTCTCCTTCAAATAAACGCGTCTTAATAATGCCTCGTCTCTGTACCCATCCTTCACCAGTCCTTACATCGCACTATATCCAGATACTTCAACACAGGATCCTTCCTATTTGCCACTTGGGATAGTAATACACCCATCTGCTATTATATGCTCTAATTGCATTTTGTTACCTTTTGCCCCCTTTCACTGTTTACAAGTAAAGCTACAATAGGTTAGGTTAGGTTAGAAAAGTCAGGTTAGGTGTTATAAAGTTTACACAATTAGTTACTCGCCGTTGGGTGAATTACTGTCCCGATAGACTCGTGGCTACATATATCGTCTGTTGCTTGTAATGACCGACCACTTTGCACTTTCAAACGGGTAGCATGTTTCTTAATTAAAGGAAACTACCCCCAGTAACACACAAACGTTGAAAATATGTGGATTAAACGTTTGTACCGAAACGTTGTAAATGTATCGACATGTCTGCATGTTCAACGGTTTATTCGACGTTGAATAATGATTGAGAAGAAACGGGTTTAGTTGGCCAAAACAGAGCATGAATGCTGTATATTGGTATACACACATTCAATTTCATTTTATCCGTTGCTTTTATCACGATATACGGTGTTTTCCAACAGTAAATATTCCGAGCGGCTGCTGTGGGGTTCGAACACAGGAACGTTCTGTACTTCTCGTTGGTAGCTCGACGCGTTGACCACTTATCCAAGAATCCAAATGCAGAGGCCACTACTCTTTTAGTGTATCGTTGAGATTAAATGTTCGTTGAAATATAGTTTAAAATTCAACCTGTTTTCAACATGCAAATGAAAACATGAAAAATATTTTTATTTTCATTGTATTTGCTTTTATTTATAATGTTTAAGCAATTAAACTACAAATACAAGTGTGAAACGAAATCTAGGACATAGCATGAATGATGAATATAGGACATAGTTCGTTGAAATATGATTTAAAATTCAATTTGTTTTCAACTTGCACATGAGAACACCAAAATCAGTTTGTGCCATTCAATTAGTTTTTAATTATATTTTTTGACACAACATTAGTAAGAAATGCATTAAGCAAAATCTATTAGACCATAGTTGAAAATAACATATTGAATTCACGTTCTATTAACGTCTTATCAACGCAATGACGTCTTTGTTGAAATATGATTTAAAAATAAACGTATTTTTTTCAACCGATAACGGTTAATCAACGAAATGAACCTAAAATCAACGTTAAAAACACGTATGTGTGCTACTGGGGTACGCACTTTAGGCAAAAAAATCGCAGTGCACCTCTTACATAACACACCTTCCTTTACTTAGCCAGAAAGTCAATTTTTGCTGTAAATTTTCCATTTTTTGGCAATGTAAAACTATAACAACACCGTACCTCATCACCATACCTGTTGGAGGGTGTGTTCCTCACCGTCACTATCTTGAAGTCCTCCATATTGAATCTCGATTGTTTTTTTTTAATGGGAAGGGGATCGTGTAATGTTTCATTCTGGGCTAGAAATTAACGCGAAACCCGTTTCTGAAGTCAATTTTGCCGTAATTGTATTATTCTGAGAGATATCGAAATGGTAATATAATCAGGAACAATTTGGATGCATTTATGTTTCAATTCCTTCAGTATTTCAAAACAAAATGGGTGTTTTCAGGCTATTGCATATTCAGGTCATACTAATGTCAGACACCATTATCTCTCAGAATAATACATTTACGGCAAAACTGACTTCAGAAATGTGTTTCATGTATAATTCTAGCCGAGAATGACACATTACATGACCCCCTTCCCATTAAAGAAAAAAAAAACAATCAAGAATCAATATGGCGGACTTCAATAAGGCGGCCGTGAAGAACATACCCTCCAACAGGTGGTGCCTTTTACCCATTACTACACATGTATTTGCTTTCCATTTCCTTCAGCATTTTACAAATATAAAGGTATTTTCACACTTTTCCTTCACTCTTTAGAAACAAGAATCTGACTATTATCTCATCGATATATCCGAAAGTAATTTGCTCTCGAGTTGCCAAAATTTGCATGTGCACATATTTTTACATTCTAACCATGATGGAAGAAAAGAATTTAGAAGTTTTTACTGCCCCATCAGTATGTTTGCTTGTGACATCAGCGCTTCACGACTACTAACTGACATTGCCACAAGTGCCATCTATTGATGAATTTTAGAAATTTGTTCAAACTATTAAAAAATAAATAAATAGAAATTCACTAATAAAGAGCTTCCGGAGTTTGCCGGTAACAGAAGATATTACAAAGCAAGTTTATATTTTAAATTCGGCCTGGCATATGTTTTCATATTTATTTTCTTGTTTTACCTGTTTCTGTAAGGTGTGTTAAACAAGTTCCTATAGAGTGACTGTTCCAGACTGATTTTCCAGATGTGGAAACACTACAACAACCAAAGAGCCAAAAGCTACGACGTCCCTTGATCATCAGTTCAAGTTTTAACTGACTAACGTAAGGACTGGTGGTAGAGCCGGGAACTAGCTAAGCTTTTTGGCTGTTACAGTGTTGCTATATCTGCGAATAAACAATAACTTGTATTACTGTTTGGACACATATTGTATCTTCTTCAGGTCATTCAATAATACGTTCAATTGCACCAGGCAATTTAAAAAAAAAACAATGTCCTATCCAGTTTCTATTCTATTTTTCTATTCTTCTTCTGACCCACATTTCAAAGGCTTCCAATCATTTTTTATGGGCAGTTTCTAGAATTCAGGGTACTTTTCGATAGTATAATACTCTAAACAAAGTCTCATTTCTTGATTGGTTCTAAAAGACCCAATTTCATATTTTACAAAGTATGTTGTCTCTGTCAGAATCTACTCTGACAGTAACGGAGGTTCATTGGACACTCATGTATGTACCTCAACCTCAACGTCCACGTGGTGCCCATGGACATGATACAGCCTTCAAAAACTTAATGTCCAGGTAACTGACTTAACGGACACGCATTGTATGTACATGTGAAGGACATTGCAAGTTAAATAGACGTCTAGAAACTGGATATAGCGGCTAGGTCGAGTGGCCTATCGTCTCCAGCTCCAATTCATGGAAAACATCTTGAGCACCAAAAGTATGGTGTTGTAGATCATTGTTCTGGAGCTGTACCAGATCACCAATCAAACCCTCAGAAAGCTGCATTGCGTGAGCAATATGTTGTGTGACTATTCTTCGATCTTCCCTCATCATAGTCTCGATGGTGTTGACAATTATATCTGCTGAGATAGTGCATGGATGTCTGATTTGTTGTGTCTCTGTGTTCCCTATCCCGTTTATAAATAATAATAATAATTCTTATGCCACTCAAAAACTCGTGAACGTGATAGAGGTTTCTTGTATCATTTGCATCATAGTAATAATACTCGTAGCGTGGTGATTAACGCCGTGTGAGCCGCGTATAGCAGCTGTGTCTAGCATGGCGTGTATGTTATGAAAAGCAGTGTGTAGCCGTATAGCGACAACGTGCTTCATTAAGGTCCAAACACCAGGAAAACAAATTTGCGGCTAAGTAGGTGAAGATTCATATCGTGAAGCTGTAGTTCACGGCCTCAATAGTTGCAGATAGCGACATGAGTGTCTATTCAAATAGGAATGATATGATCTGATCTCCTGTGAACTTCAGTTAAGTGTGGTTGTGTCAGCTCTACTTCCGTGGTTACTGTGCTGCCAAGCAATACATACGTACGCTATAGTTCTTTGGTCTACTTTACTGCTACACTCGACACATACAACTACATACTGGTGTACACGCTACGCAGGTTTTTAATGGCGCGCGCTATCGCTAGACACAGCACGTACAGCTACGTATCAATCCGTATGATACACAGGGCTTTAATCACTCCCATTATCGGTAGGAACTTCATATCTCTTTGTCTTTTTAATCAAGCACGCTACCGCTCTACAGGACATATGCAACTACACAAAGCTTTCATCATGAACGCATTCGCTACACAACACGACACCCAAAGACACCCACAGCTACACAGGGAAGTTCAAGCTCTATTCATACGACTTTAATCACGGTTGCTATCGCTAGTTACGACGTACAATTAGAAAGTACTGTACTTAATCACATTATATTAAGACGGATACTTTAATCACATAAAGCGTACTTCCTCATGCTTTAATCACATTAATTTCCTTGAAGACATGATCAGATAAGGCTACGACACGTCGTAAACACATGTTTCTTCAGAATAATGGTTAAAAGTCAATAACTAGCTTTTAACAAGACTTGATATCTTTCCTTCGCTCATTTAAGTCTCTATTGGATACCAGAAACACGCGGTCGTTTGCCGGCCTGTAATAGAAGAATAAATTAGTGGACTGCGCTGCTAACCCGCTCTAAACAATTAGAGATATGTTACCCTACTGCCCTTCACTTTTTTTTTTTGCTGTTTTTTTATTTTTTGAATAGGCCTCGTACTTATTATGACGAAGCACGTTGTGGGAAGTTTCAGTGTTACATTCTCGTTTTCATTTTTCTGTTTTGATGGCAGTAGGTGATATAATACTGAATATCTGTAACCAATCACAGAAGTTTATATTGGGGTGGGGTTGTGGGGCTGAGACAGAGAGAAAAATCTGCAATGGCGTTACAAGAATAAAAAAGGGAGGACCAACCAGGTTCTCTTTAATCAGAATCGCTGTGTCACCAATCCACTTCGTTAACTATTACTGGAAAAAACCGAGGTCAGGCCCAGAGAGAGAGAGGGGGGGGCTAGACAACCAAATGAGTGAGAGACATTTAGTAGGAAAAGAGGAAGAAAAAAAAGAAAACACAAAAGTTAAAAAAAGAAACGTTCCTGCCTTATTGAAACTGTCGCCGTGATTAAGCCTGCGCCTTGAGGGGGTAGATGGAAGGGGATTGGTAGGGGTATAGCCTTAACGTCTATGACCCTCCACTCCCCTCTCACATTCCCGCTATACAGCGCTCCCTGGTTTGATTAAGCATTTCGTTCCGGCGTGAAATTGGCTCCCGAATTACACAGAAACGTTTGCTTTTATCCCCCCCCCCCTAGGAAGAGGGGAGGCTTGGGTTGCGAACTAGGGGGAAAGGGTCTCGATGAGGTGAGGTGGGAGGAACTATAGCACACTCACTCCCCTACCTTCTTTCCATGACTCTCCACGATGAGTGGAAGGAGAGAATTGCGACGAATTGGTGGTTGGAGAAAAGAGAAGAGAGTGAGAACACACAAGAATTTATTGGAATGCGAATTATTGTTTTCTATCTTTGCTTTGTAGCCCCCAACTCCCTCTTCAAAATAAGTGGATGAAACCTCTGAATGAAATCAAAATCTGTACATAATCGTAAATTCTAGGAAACCAAAAAGAAAATACCACAACGCTGATTTACTTCTGTACATTTCGAAAATTTCTAAACTTCAACAATTGCAGAAATCATTCTTAAACTTTGCAAAAGTTCGTAAGAGGGGAGATTTGGAGTAGCTGTAGGAATGGGGAAAGTAAGAATCACAAGGGTAATTCTTTTATATCTGTAAGTTGGAAGCCGATGAGTTGGTATGAAAATAAGGTGAACTGTGTCTTCAACAAGGAAGATAGCAAAGCGGTGTTGCAAAACTATTGTTTCTGCCTCTACAACAAACATCAGAGTGACCTTACACGAATCTTGTGCGTCTTGAGCATCGAGTAAACTTGACAACACCGTACAACTAGCATTGATTACATAAAGCCTAGCGATACAAATAAAAACTAGTCGATAAAGATCGTCGTCATGTGATGTATCAGGCATGTTCATAGTAGGAAGAAAGAAGAATATGCTGAGTTGTATATGGATTGCAAAACTATGGTGCTTTTTAAACCAGTCATATAATATTCGGTCACCAATACATATATTGGAGTGACAAAAGCAAAACAAATAATCGACAGCACCTTCTTGTCTCTTCTAGCCCCATCTTTCCCCATTACCAACCAACTGTGACTACCCTTTGCCCTGTGACGTGGTTATCAGTCACTACGCAACAAACATTGCGTTGTTAAAAGGAAAAGAACAAAAACATGTCATCCCCTCCCCCTTTTAAGCGTACAGGGATGTAAAAAATTAAACTCCTTTTCCCGGATTCATTTGCTTTGAGAAATAAACCATGTATTTTAGAAAAATAAAGAACGTTAAAAAAATGTTCCTATCAACTAACTTTGGACAAATAAACGATAACAATCAAATACACAACTATCTCGAGTTTCAGATACACTGAATTAAAATGGCTTTATCTATGGCTTATTATCCCAGACCGGTCATAATATACCATCCCGGTATCGCAATTTCAGATACATCATAATAACGAAATCCGAATACGAGGTCTTTGAATCTGTGACCGAAATCGCACGAATCTATTGAACCGGATATCCAAAACCCCGAAGTTCCGGATTTCGGATCAGAGTTTCGGATATACGGATCCTCTGAGATCTGGATCTTTTTGAATCCGGATCTAACCATCCCTAGTTCACAGTATCATTTTCAAATTTATAACGACAGTCGTTCATGATGGCGTATACAGAATTTCTCTTGCGATTTTACCCGTTCTTGCATTATAGTAGACTCGTGTAATATTAGGTGTTCTTTGGAGAATAAGCTGATGAGATTGAAACTGAGTCATGAGCTTATTCTCCCAATCATAAAAGAAGACCATGGAGCATGGGTGGATTTACTATGGGGGCATGGGGGCAAATGCCCTTAGGCATTTCAGATGAGAACCTCTGGAATCGCTTCCACCCTTAAAGATTTCCCCAGGATCTCTCTCCTAAATCCTGAAACGACTGGGGGAGCAATGCCTCCCATGCCCCCTGTAAATCCGCCCATGCCATGGAGCCTTTTGTGAGGAAATTGCAACAGGTAGAGGAATATTGTATTCATTTATCCTTCGGTGGAACTTTATTTTTTGTGTGCCATTTTAAAAACTATTAACTTCGAGTCGTGTTGATTATACAAGCGAAATGCCTTTGCAACGCACAAACAAACATATCCCAGGTGGGATTCAAATCCACGATCTTGCAAACAGCGGCCCAGCTACCTGATCCACTTGACCATCGAGATCGGGCCATTGTTTTCGAATTGTAATTGAACATTTAAAGAAAACGGAAAATAGCCAGTTTCATTCCTCACATCTCATGTAGTGCACGAAAGCAGGATCGTGTGAACACTAAACAGCAAATCTTGCAACGTTAGACGGTCAAAGGGGAGAATGTTCTGAACCGAAATGTTGCTACTCATTAAACGTGACTCACGGATTTTGAATCAGAAATGTAATCACTGCTAAGTCACCCAGCAAGCTAAATGCCGACGGCGACCTGATCAACTAGTAGTTGGGAAAAAGCCGGACATCAGTGGCGTTTGGTCGTCGGGTTATTTTCTGGGCCACCGTCCTGGTCGGCATAAAGGCGTAACGCCACCCAAAACCAGTCCGACGACGTCGCGTCGACTCCTTGTCGTTTTTTAAAAATCCCAACATCGGCTACGCCTTTGCCGACCAAATGCCGACATCGGGTCGATGTCGCCTGGATTGCTGGGTAATGGAGTGAGTACTTCTTAATTGTCCAGCCCTGTCATCCGTGAAGATCCTCTATCTTCGGTACTTTGGTTCCATCTGTGTGCTCGTGTGTTCTCCCTGCAGAAACAGGAGTGTGAAATAGTCCCCCTCGACGATCGTAAAAATTAATTTAAAAATATTCAAGAATTGGTTTTGTATCCACAGCACGGGAAATCAACAACAATGGTTTTAGAAGTGGTGTGAAGTTTGATTGCCCCACAAGAAAAATTCCATTCAAAACTAATTTGCTTTAATTTGTGCTAATTTGTCCCGTATGCTTCGGAATTGTGCTGCATGCACACACAGTGCGTGGATAAAGCAATAATGTTTTGAGATGTGTGAAGTTGCCCCCACCACCAGCATCACCTTCACCCCGCTGAATCAAATGTTGCTTATTTCCCATTCTGTGGATGCAGCACCCGAAACATACAGAACAAATTAGCACAAATTAAGCCACTCAACATTGGTATAATTTTTAATACCATGTGGCAAAAAGGGGGGAGGTTAGCCTGAAGTTACACCGCAGATGTTGCGTTAATTTCCTTCGTTGTCAATGCAGCATAAATTTATAGCTACAGAGAACACGTTAGCATAACTTGTTCAGTATTTTTATTTAAATTCTATGATAGTGGTGGTGGTGGTGATGGGGTCAAGTTCACGCACCTCGCGTAACTGTACTGTTCATCAGGAAGAAATTTGATCAGGTAAAGGCAATACACAAACTTTCTCGGGAGAATCTTTCCTCACACTACTTGAAAACAGTGATTCCGCCAGACCCCTCACCTGTGGGGGTATCAGCCCCCAAATTCTCCATAACACCGCCAAACTTGAACATTTTTGCCGTGAAAAATCGATAGAAACGGTGCAAAATTGCACTTACACCTCTCAATTTTGACTTTACCTCCCCCCCCCCGAAAACTGAAAATCCTGGCGGGAACCCTGCTTGAAAACCATCTTAAGCCGTTGTCCTTATAACATACGAAACATTATGCTAGAAAGTATAGTCAACAACTACTGAAATAATGGCGCTGTTTACATCAATACATGATATATATACATGCGCGTGTGCTGCCACCTTCAGATCACTTTGAAACTTAAAATTTAGTGTGCAAACTCTTTACACTTTGACAAAATGTCTTGAATTTACTGAACTATTTAAGAGTTCATTGAGTTTCACTTTGAACTTCAAAGTTACGTGCTTCGTGTCCTTGCGTGCTCTTATACCAGGAAGTCTCTTCGACATTTGTGATTCATTATTTAAAGTGAAAAAAAAAGCTTTATGTCATGACAGAAAGACGTTCATTTCAAGATTTAATTGTATCTTCTTGTCCTCCCCTCCTCCCTCAACTTTGGATAGCGTTCTCCTGTGACACTGTAGCTGGCTACATTTTGTATGAACTGTAAGCGCGTTGAATGGGGGAGTAATCATCTTTTCAAATTCTGTATGTTTGTCTGTTATAGATATCCATATTATATTGTTCTGTTTGTCTGTATCACATATTGGATGGGGTCTTCACTCAACCAGAATGGTTCTCAATATACAGGATGTCCATAAAATAATGGCGAAAAACTTCGCGAGGTTATTATTTCATTAATAAAACAAGTAAAGAAAAGCTCCTTTGAATAAATTTTTAAACATGATTAATTTCGGAGTTAGAGCTGCTCAAAGTTACAGCGGCATGATCGGATAAGGGTCAGTTCTACAATCGGCGGCTAAGCTTTTGGTCAGGTCATATTTTGGCCAATTAGAGTACGAGAAATGAGACTTGGCCTCGACTTAGCAATGGCCAGAAGCTTAACCGTCGATTGTAGAACTGACCCTAAATCGGGGCAAATTTTGGACTGGGTCTCTGGTCCTATGCCTCGGATCCAGCTAGGGACAGGCGTAAGCCATAGTGCTGTTATCGCCCATATAATTCATTTTATCTTATCGGATCCAGCCCAACTTGGTGACCCCCATTTCAACTCGGTGGACCGAAAACCAAAGCAGAGTTTTTAACTTTCCTAATTATACATAGTTACGTTTGAACAGTGTTTCTTTTAGGGGTGACCGGGAACTAAAGTTCTACACCCCAGAGCACGAAAAACATGACTTCAAAAAGCTAATAACAATAGTAATAATGTATTCATAACTCTGGTAATTTGAACTGGAATATGTCCTTTAGGTATCTCAGGCACAGGCCGGGTCATGAGATATGGACAAGAATGTTGGAAAATAGTTGGCCAGTGCCTAGTTTGTTGTAGGGGTGTTCCAATTCTCGATATATCGAATCAATATTGATATTTAAATATATCCGAACTTTGATATTGACACTTATTGATATTAGATATATCGATACATCGATTCTATATCTAAGTTTGTTATTTCCGTTCGAGATATAAGTTCGATATTTCGATATATCGTTAAATATTGATAATAAAAAAAACCCACCAAACTTCGACATTCAATTTCAAATATCAAACATTTCTAATTTGTTGGTACCATCCCGACATTTTCCTTCTAAGGTTGAGGAAAAATCTGGCGGTCGGTGTGACACGCCAACGCTCTATTCACTGAACTACGGTCGCTCGGTACAACGGAAAAGGATTCAAGTCATTCGTTACTGATATGGCCCAAAAGTACAAAGTTTTACGTTATATGATCAGTCTTTTAGTTGGAACATATAGCTTACACAAAAGGTGGCAGCACTACCGCCGTATATGTCTAATGTATTTTTATCGTTGCACGAAATTTCAATGCTGCTGCTACAAATTCAAGCCTAGGGAGTTCTAACTTTCAGGGAAGAAAGTTCATAACTAATTCAAGAGTTCGATCAATGCCGATTTTTAATTTATTTTCTGTTCATTGTTGAAATCACTTGATTGCTGTAGTGAATATCAAAACCTATAACAATGAAGCTCTCGGAACATAAGAATTTTATTCTCAAAGAATGAAATGGTTGAATAGAACAAGCATAGACATCTCTTCTAAGCTACAGTCTCCAATCATGAACCTAGCTTAAAATATTGTAGGTGTATCGGGTACTACGTCCATTGTTAATTACTAAGCCGACACCTCTTACGTCATATTTGTCGAGATATGACGTCATTTGTGACGATATCGCTGTCATTTTAAGCACCCGTAGCTCTGAAACTAGGCGTTTCGAAATGTCTTCAAGGAAACCATTTTTTCTTGCTTTTATGTAAATAATACATAATCACCATTATTTTAAGTGTTCACTGTATCCTGTATATACATATTGTATGATCATTATGTCAAGTTTTGTTACTTTTTAGAAAAAAAAAACCTTTAATACCGGTTTATCGTTGAATCATATCAAATACGCAGCAACAGAGAGAAGACTGAAAACTACATATGTACATATGCATGAATTTTGAAGCATCTGTCGGTTTGAGAAACAGCAGACGCAGCATGCATGAATTAGGCGAAGCCATTCGTTGAAACTTCAAACGGGAAAATGTAATTAAAAACGTTATTGCCTGATACAGAAAAAAAAAGTAGGAAGGGAAGCCAAATGCTTATATGTAATATTCATTGACAATCATGAATAATTCGACTAAAAGCCTAATATGTGATCTTTAGTATGTGTTTGTGCATATCGTATGTGTGTATGAGGGTGTGTGATGTATGTCTGAAAATCAGAGAGAGAAAGAGTATAATTGCATGATGTACTAACAATCACATTTGTGTAAATATTCTTAAAAGAAAATTTATAAGTTCACATATTAGGAGTAACATACGAGGAGTATCCGAAAATTGCCGTAATGGCAACATTCCGCGCGTACGTGTTGTAGTTACAAATCGTACCTCTAGGGGTTGCTTGCTACCTTGGAGTTTCCCCACGTCAGTTCAGTGTAGTCAGGTGGAGGGAAATTTCCAGAAAAACAGGAAAATCTAGGCCACAGTAAGTGTAAAAGTGGGGGGAAATTTTGTTGAATCTTTTTCTTGGCACTTTTTTTGGGGGGGTAAATTTTCAGTAATTTGGAAAGCTAACTTTGTAGGCAAGGATTTTGTTTTGCAAAAGTTGGGTTTTTGTAAGTATTTTGAGGGAAATATTGGGACGAGAATCTGATAACACGGTGTCAGTCTGTCAAGTGGTGTCGGTCTGTATGGAGTCGTTTCTCCTTGGTGTTACTTTCTGTGTGTACCTACTAGCGTCGTCCTGCGACTTTTTGTGAACTTCAATGTTTCCATTCGCTTGATGCTTGTCACCAAGCTGCCGTAGCTCAGTGGTAGAGTGATGACGTAGCATTCGGAATGTTGTAGATTCGAGGTGACTGAGGTTTTTCCAGGGTCTTTCCTCAATCATACCAGACAAATACCGGATGGCACTTTCAAGATAGGCCCTGGCCGACGATACCTTTCCGAATCCTTTCGCCTCAACTATTCCAGCCTGAGCCTTAGATGGCTAAAGGCCATTCATGCTTGTCCTCTTCCCGCATCGTACCGATATCACCAAGACTAACCTCCCAGTAAAGATCTTTGGAAGTAATTTTGGATCATTATGTAGTTGATGCTTCAAGTCACGGCTAACACGCATTTGTCTTTCCACTCCTGGGTTATCACGCGAGACACAAGCGTGGCGTATCCGTCTCATTCCATTTAAAAAAAAAATAAAAGTCACTGGTTTCTTAAGGGATTTTGTTAATAATCTTGCGACGATCTTCATTAATGGTCTGTTGCACCTTTTAGACGTTTTCTTAATTTGTGATTGTCGAAGAACGTCAGCTTGTAGGAGGTCTTCAGTTAACATGTCGCCCTTTTCGAAGCGAGGTAACCACTCGTAATTTTTGCAAAGCACCATCGTTAAAGATTTGTCGAAGCATATCAACGGTCTCAGCTGCAGCGGTCCCACAGAAATAACATTTCACACACACACACTCTTTGTTCCATGTAGCAGTACATTACAAAAATCGCAGAACGAAATTCGGGAACACACAAAAAGCAGTATTAAGGACGACCCACTTCACACAGACTAATCCCGGAGTCGGACTGATCCCACGCGGGAGGCTGGCGTAGTACCCCGCCACCAGAAAACAACGCCTAGCGGCACGATCTGTAAGTACAACACTCACGCGTGCAGTGTTGCCATTCCGGTTATTTTTGGGGGATACCCCCTCGTAGGTGATGCTAGAAAATTAAAAAGATACATTTTCAATGAATGATACGAATTCATTACAGAAATATTTAACGATTTATAGGAGAACTTTTATTCGAGCAAAATTAGAATACACTACGTCAAAACTAAAATTAACAATAATAATATTAAACCTGAAAAAAAAAATCATTAAATTATACTACAAAGTTAATTTACCAAGTTACTTATACGGCTCCAACTACTAGGGTAATATCTTTCAAATTGAAAATGAGAAGACTTATTTTCCCAACGAAGAACATAGATTAACAGTAAGTCCTTAGCTAAGATACTGGACAACTCAAAATTCTTATTTTATAGAGAGAGACTTAGTGTTATTACACCCTTGTATAGTAATAGGCAACACAAGTTCATAACAACCTTCAACAAAGATACTCTACTTTCAAATTGTATAACTCATAATCATAACAAATGAAGAATACAGGAAAAGAACGGGCTTTGTCCATTTGGAGTCAAATTCGACTAATAGTGCCATCTGTTATCTCTTTGGAGCGTCTTCATAACAATTTATCATACAAGAGAATATGGGTAATTCTGATTATATCAACTTTTGAAACAATCTCCTGTAAAATCAACTAAATGGACAAGGAACGTTCTTTTCTTGTGGTCTTCAAATAGTAAATCTCCTCTACATTTCACAATAACTTATTCATTTCCTCTTTATATTATAATTATTAAATGTATCTTTGTAAGAAACAGCTTTAATGGATATGCGTTGTACTGTGCTGAAAATATTTTAATATTTTTACTGCAACTGATTTTACAAGAGGGTATCATTTTTCTAATATTTTTTATATCCAATATTCTTCTGTTATTTATGACTACCCAGATAGCATACCAGCTTGTAACAACGTTGCCAGTAACTTCGTCAATCGTAATAAACATGCATGAAACAAACTTCTAGGAATACATAAGTGGCGTGTTTGAACAACATTGCAGCTATGTTATAACTAGCCTAATTTAAGCTTGTTGGAGCATTCATCTGTGCAAGAAAGCTTGTTAAACTTGAAATCTATTTGCATTTTGTGTTTAGTTGCATTCCCGCTGTCATCTCAGTGCGATGAAGTCCTCTCACATGCTAGGACTTTTTCGCCCTAAGCTCATCTCCGCCAGCTCTCATCCTTTTACTTCAGCCGTCCCTTGCGATCTGAAGAACTAAGTATAAATAACGCTTGGAAAGCGAACTAGGACGGGTGGTTCGGTGATGTAGTGTGTACAACATCGGATCGGTGTATCAATGGTTCTCCGTTTGATTCCCTCCCTGGTCAATGTTTTTAACTTTTAAAGAAGTACGCTATTTTTTTAGTCTTGTCCTGTCAGGGTTATTTCAACCTTGACTCTTACAAGCTAGACTGCTTGATTTAATCTTAATTAAGCCTTTCTGGCTTGATTTACTAAGCTTGCATTAAGTTGTCTCACTTGTCAAAGTAAGATTGATTTACTTTTGACTCTCATTAAAATTGCTATGTGTGTAAATACTTTTCTCCATCATGGAGGACTACATTAGAAATGTACTGTTTACAAGATTATTATTATTATTATTATTATTATTATTATTATTATTATTATTATTATTATTATTATTATAATACAACCTTTGAGCTCAAATTATTGCCAAGAAGTTGTTCAAACACTTGCATTGAACGTTATAATGTAAAAGGTTGTCAACACTAGCTTCTCTGGATTGTCATAATGAATTGATACCGTATGAGGAAACGAGCACATTCTTTTTTTAAACACTTCTAAACAATTTGTACTCATCACTATTGCTAATATATTAACAATTGAAAAAAGATTTTTGCACTACAAGGTACATTGTAGGGAGGCTCTAATGGCATCCTAAACCAAATCCCGTAGCGCGCAAAAGTAGCTGCGCATGAGATAGATAGATTGATAGAAGAACACATTCCTATTGCTCAATCGCGAGCAGTAAGTCGAGGGCATTGAGCTCTACGTAAACGGTACTGGAGTGACTGCTTACTGTCGAAAGATAGATGCTAGAGCAAATATTTAAACTCGTTTGTCCACTTCCAGTCTAATCCAATGTGGACAAAATTTTCATTTCTCAGTTTTATACGCTTCTTACCGCTATGTAGCCCGTTTTTTGATTTGTCTTAATTCCTGAGTTATTAATATAATAGCATACCGTACTCTGTATATAGAAGGAAAATAATTCAAACAATATTTACGTTTTTTTGTTGTTGTTGCAAGAATTAAGACATAAAAACGGGCCGTACAGCGATATCAAACGTAAAACACTGAGTTAGAACCGAAAATGTGATCCTTATTTGTTTAGACTGGAAGTGGACAAACGAAGTTAAGTGTCCTCTCCGCTCCCTGGCTTCACATATTCATGAAATTTTGAATGGCAGCAGTCAGTCCAGTATCACTATTAGATAGAGGTCATTGGCCAAGGGTATTAGAACTTTATAAGTATATAAAAACTGATATAGATGATAGCTTTTACATATAATAACGTACGTAGACAAATAGGCAAATAGAAATTATTTTTTTTAAATCGTTCATCGTGTTGCGTAAATAACAACATTTGGCTAACTCATATATAGAAAATAGTTGTTTGTTGAGAAGAAAGGATATAGATATAACCTAGACCATAGTGTTATAAAATACTTCTTATAACTATATGACCTAGACTATATGATGGAGAGAAAGATTATGAAGCTTCAAGAGCGAGGCTATGAAAAAACTACCGTGTAGGCCACATCTACACTTCCCGATGTTCTGTTTGCTTTGAGTTAACTGGTTGCTGTATGTTTAGAGAGAGAACCACTGCGTAAAAGAGTGCTGGAGCTTTGCTATAGTGTGTTTTGTTTTTGTGCCAGTAGATGGGAGTACTGATTTGCAGCCACTCTGGGTAATGAACAGGGATTAAGTTGTTAGGACGACGGATAAAACGTAAAAGCAAAGACAGTAAATTGTCCTGCTTCCTCAATTGCTTCATAGGGGGTGCTTCCCGCACGTCTTCCCCCTTCCCCTGCCTCTCTACCTTTTTCTCTCTCATTGTTTTCTTGTTTTTCTTTATCTTTAGTTGTTTTCTGAGTTGCTGTTCGAAGAGAAAGTTAGGATGAATTGCTTCCTAAGGAATATAAATGTTCTCCTTAAAACAATACGTGTGCAGATTTAAACTTACCTCTATGTGTGAGGTGAGTCGCTAATCTATTGTACGAGGACAGCCCGATAATAAAGGTACAGTTTCCAATTATAGCAAGGCATGTATTCTGTTAAATGTGAGACATACACCATGAATACAACACATTATGCCTTATTTCTGGGTAGTCATCGTTCTTGTCCTATAGTGTTAAGGAACAGCTACGGTTTGTAATGTGTGTCGGTGTTCTTGACTGGTCTGAAGCGGTGAAAATCGAACTGGACTATGCGGTGGATACTGTACAGTTCAATTCGTCCGACTTGGAATTTGTTGCACCACATATACACTTTCACTTAGCACACCTTTGTCATACATAACTTCTTAGCTGCGATTAATGTCGCTCTAATTTACTCCTTCTGCTTACAAATATCTGATAACTATACGCATCTTAACCTTGAAATACATTTTCAGCACATCGTCCATATTCTTCGAATGCCAAACGCAGACTTATGGCTGCAGACTAAGGGCTGCTTTTCATGAAAGCTTGCATTGCTTGCTTCGCGTGCGATTTGGGTGAATAGCCAATAGAAACACGAGTTTTACTGCATGTTTTATTGTAAGGTAAGTGGAACACGTGTTTCAATTGACTATTCACCTAAATCACACGCAACGCAAGCTTCCAAGGAAAGGAGCCCTAAAAGTGCATGCGTGCTGAGTACTCCTTAGGGCTATTTTCCTTGGAAGCTTGGGTTGTTTCCGATTAGAGTGAGTAGCCAATCGAAGCACGTAATTTATTACGTAGTACTGTACGTAGAGCACGCAATAAAACACATGTTTCAATTGGCTACTCAAAAATCACACGCAAAGAAAGTAACGCAAGCTTTTATGAAAATCAGCCCTTACTTTAATTTATCGGTAGATTCTTGCGGTATCGAAATGGCACTCTTAATGCAGGAACAGCGCTCTTCTGTACTTTTAATATCGAACCATCCTCGTACAATAGTTAAAATATTTCTTTAATTGAAAATGCTTCATAGAGGAAGTTGTTTTGTATGCATTAGCGAAATTAAAGGCAGGAAGATTACAAATGTATAAACAAGATTTACATTTTGTTCAAATTGTTTTGAGAAACGAAATCTTTGTATTTTATCCACGTTTTCGTTTTAATTATTTATATGTTATAAACGCTTACTAAGTTTGTCTTCTGGTAAGCATATTGAATTTTATTTATGGCCTTTAGGCATCTAAGGCTCAGGCCGGGATGGAAGAGTGTAAAGGATTCGGGAAGGTGTCGACTAAGACCTATGTTGAAGATACCATCCCGGCATTCGCCTTATATGACTGAGGACAAACCCTAGAAAAATCTCAGTCAGGATGGTTGGCCGCTGGAATCGAACCCAGGACCTCCTGAATTTTACGCCAACGCTCTACCACTGAGCTACGGCTGCTTGATATCTTCTGATAAGCAAACCAAGTAAAATGTCATGAGTATAAATCGACAAAATCAGGTATTAATATTTATTTTCTTTACCCGATAGTATTTATTATATCAAAGGTTATTAACGATAATACAATATTATTCTCATCATTATTTGATTCAATCCATAGATGACGATAGAGAAGTATATCCACAGAGCACGCAAGCTTATAACAAGCTTGATTTTCACTTGCGTAGTTACGATTGATGTAACAAACTTGATTAAACTTTGAAATTGACTGCCTTAATTTGATTTGATCTCGAAAATTTGATTGAAGCTAAACACAGACAGTTGTATTGATATGTTTGGCTGTTAGTGTCATGGAAGGGCTGTTTCTTACTTGTTGTAACTAGCTTGATATGGTAAGCTTGACGCAAGTTTATATACTTGACACGGTAAGCTTGCAGTAAGTTTGAATTAAGTTTACTCTGCTATCGGCGTATCTAGTTACGATGTTGCAAATTCTCGTGTGTTATTACTTTTCCATGAACAATTAACGGGAAGTCTTTTAAATAATCATTAATTTGTTTCATTCTTTCGATTCGAATCGTAAACATCATAAATAAGAGTTTCTTTACAACCTAAACTACATCCAACAATCACTTAGTTTATATAACGTTCCTGGGTTATCAACAGATGAAATGTACCCTATTAAACATTTCGAGAACTGTCATAATTGTCATCTGCAGATTAAGTGTGAAGAAGATCAAAGAAAGGGAGGAGGCATATCTGCGATTGGCTAGAGAAATTGCGTCTCTGGTTGGCTACAAACTCCGTGCACTTGATTGGTTGAAACTTCTGTGTCTGATTGGCTAGATGATTTGTGCGTGTTATTGGGATAAGAATCCGCTTCTCTGATTGATTAGCTGAGTTTTTATAAGAGCAGTGAACCTTCAATTGTGATTTTAATATCAGATTATCTTCAATTCTTACTTGTAATTTACCAGTGTCTAAAATAGTTGATAGTTCTTACCAGAACGTATTATTATTGACAAATAATTCATTAAAAGTTAATTTCGGGTAGATCTAAACTCTTTTGTCGCGATAACTTCCCAAATTCATACATAGAAATGAGATATGAGTATAATCTCTGTGGACACGTGTAGACAAAACATGTTTGCCACAATTATCTAGACACTTCAATTCGACTGTAGTTTTTCTTCACAAGATCTATCTGCATTTACAAAGACAATATTGTCAGAAACAAAAAGAAAAATATATGTTTACAAACTCTTCTCGTTTTCATCTAGGTCAAAATTATTTCCAGCGAATGATTGCGTAGATAGGGGCTGTGTGTAGCAAGACATCAGGCAAACTGTTCTTTCGGGCAAGTAGGGGCTTTTGACCCTAGCCTTCACGTGTTCCTGTCAAAGAATTTTCTTCCATAGGCTCTGCTACAGATTAACTTGTCAGAAAAAAAAAGCCTGGAAGTTTCTAGAAAAGAACAACCATAAAGTTAATTCTAATTCTACTATCCGACGCGATGTGTAGTTGCCTTTAGTTTCAGGTGAAAACTTCTAAGAGGAACGGCGTTCAAATTTTTTTAACTTTATATAAGACCTTTATGCATCTGAGGCTCAGGCCGATATATGATGGGGGAGAAGGTGTTGGAAGGTAGTCGCCCAGGGCCTAGTTAGTAGGTACCAACACCGACATTTGCCTGGTATGACTGAGGAAACACCCTTGGGAAACTTCAGTCATGATAGTCGGCCGCTGAAATCGTTCAACGATGTTCCGATTGCATATTTCTTACCGCCGATCTATACTTTATCTTAATAACTATTCAATATGCTCTGACGTATTTAATAATTCTTGTATCTTCTCAAAGCCTCCGCCAATAAGGCCTACAATCCTCGTTGTTTGCTTTAATATCATTTTCGACCTGCTCTTTTCTCGTAGCTGCGAAATCCTACCTACTGAACAGTCTGATATTAGCCTTTTTTGAAGTTTACAAGAGAAACTTGTTGAATTTGTGTTGTAAGAGTGATAGGTGCTACTATAAATGTGAAATAAAAAGCCAAGATCCGTTTTTGTGGAACAGATCAACGACAAAATATTGTTGCAGTAATGTTAGTCTTGCAGGGGAAAGGTTTTGCTCACCGGCCGCACCATAACTCCCAGTGCAGAGCCTAACATGTTCAGAGACTCCAATCATCAGAGTCTGCTGAAGAAGCAGCTGGCTGACCCGTAGGCAGGCAGTTTTACCCTGTGGACTTACGAATTGATCGCTTCCCTCTTGAAGTAATTCACACAGCTGGAAGGTGAAGAGCTTTTCGCTAGCCTATGAAAAGCTACGGATACTGCAGACTGTAGACGGCACCTCGACTAGTACAAGAGTCTATACAACAAACAATTAATCGGAGAAAGTAGACTTGTGAAAAGCTTTGAAGAAAAACAAATGAACGCTACAATTCTACTAACAATTGCAAATGCTCCGAAAATGTCTTGATAACATCTCAAGATTCACTGAACTGTATTTGAAAAATTGAAGAAATTTGACAAATTATTTTTTAAAAATAAGTTGGCAACACTGATAAACGTGGTGCAATATTAACGACCCGGACTACCCCTACGACCTGACCCAGTACCTAATGCTCGCAAAATTTGGTGTAAATCGACGGACACATGTAAATTTGTATAGTAAAACCCACAAACATATATTTTTTATAAAATAAGTTTGCAACACTGACAACTGGAGTGGTTAGTGACGGGAACACCCTCTTTATTATTGTATCAAATAATGTTTATGACAAGTTTAGTGCGGACGAGTCTAACGTATGGAATCAGTTTGAAAAACTGAATTAAAGGTAGGTAGTTAATTGACAAACTGCACCAATCAAGATGGTTCCAGTGCCTCTAACCTAGTCTATCCAAGGCCCTTTCAACAATACCTCAACCATCTTCCAACACGTTATGGTTCTTGAGATGTACTTCTTAACACGGATAGACGAACGGTCAAAGCGGGGATATAATGTCCTTTATTGTTAGGTACGCTATCAAGGAAGTTAAAAAATTCTCTGTGTCTGTACATGATCCCATTTAATTTAACAGTTATTATTTTTTTTTAATGAACAGTGTATACGAACAAAGTACATAGTTGAACGCTTGCTTAGCATTCAGACGATCCCGAGTTTGAAAGCGGTGAACGGTTAGTAAGATTTTCCAGAGATTTTCTACACCAGTCTACACCACCTTCTCAGACCTGCTCAGACCCTCTCTATCCTGGCTTGAACCAAAGATACTTAAAAACAATATATTGACTTCAATACCATTAAGTTTGATTAATTTCTATTGCATATATTATCATAACTTCTGCAACGGAATATAGAGGTCACTATTAAGAAATTTCTTAATTGTTTACAAAAAATGTTTCGAAATGGAGATGATATGCGACAAAAAAACGTTCAAAAAATTAAAATTCTTATAGTACCATGCTCAAAAAGAAGAAGTACTATAAATAGTTCATGTACATACAAGTGCAAGTAAAATATATAGAAATATTTGATTACATTTAATTTTGTATGAATTAATATTAGCATTATTTTTTCTTCATAATTGAATCATTAGTCACTCAACACGCATAGGATGTTGATTTATACAAGCTATGTATAGTAGGTCTACACATATCAAATAGTGCTGCTTAGAGTTTCTCCTGTGCTGGTTTTAATGCTTTAAATTTGTGAATCTTTTTTGCCCTCTGGACTTTTCCAAAAGTCCTTTGGTTGACATTCTGTTTTCGTCGTGTAAACTCGAGGACCCATTGTTAACGGCTGAAATAAATGGGGTTATCCAATAACATAATGTGAGAGGTCAGAGCTGCTCTATTGAACGTATACATGTGTTTCTAGTTGAGAATCTGCTCTTCGTTCGTTCGGTTGATCAATAAATGCGTGGCTGACCTGCATGTTGATTCATCGTTGCTTTCTCTCATTCTCTTTCTACTCTTTTTCTTTTCTTTAATCTTTGCTCACTACCTTTTATCCTCTCTGTCTATTTTCTTCTTTTGTCTTCTATCCTTTTTCGATCGCTTCTTGCTCCCTTTCACTTTCGCTATTTGTCGTTCCGCCATGCGTTTCACTGTTAGTGACGAGGAGAAAGGAGATGACCGTTGAAAGGAAGGGGAAAAGGGTGTGGCCTGTAAAAGACAAAGTAAAGTTAAGGAAAGAAGGGCGTGATTGAAAAAAGTGAAAGCAAGATGGGCGTGGTCTGGAAAAGAGAAAGGAAACATGAAGCAAAATGAGCGTGGCGTGGAAAAAGAAGTGAAAAGACAAAGAAAGAAGAGCGTGGCCTGGAAAAGAGAAATGATAAGTGAAAGGAGAAGGGGTGACTTGGGAAATGGAAAGGATAAGTAAAAGTGGAAAAGATAAAGTGAAAATAAAAGGGTGTGACCTGAAGAGGATAGAGGATGAGTGAAAAGAAGAGGGCGTGGGCTGTGTAAGATAAAGGAAAATGAAGAGAACAAGCGTGTAGGATAAAAACAGAAAGTGGAAAGGGCGTGGTGCGGAAAACAGAAAGGAGAGGAAAAAAGGACGTGGGCTCGAAAATAGAAAGGAATGGAGAGGGAACAAGGACGTTACCTAAGTAGCAGAAAGAAAATATGGAGGGAAGAAGTTGTGGCCTGGAAATGTGAAAGGAAAAGTTAAAGGGAAAGGGCGTGGCCTGGAAGAGAGAAACGAAAGATGAAAGAGTATAAATGATATTATTATCCCAGATGTCACAGATTGGGGAGGTGGGTTCTGACGAAGACGATGTTTTTGTAACCTTTTTGCATTAAATCATTGATTAAAATGTATAGTTTATGGAAGCAAAGCATGATATATATGTATGAGATTTATACCACAAGTAAGCACACACACATTGTTCCACAAACGGTATTTCAGGTAAGTTGACGCTTAGGCTGTTCTATTTGAAGGGTGACGAATTCTATTTCATATAACGCTCACCTTTGTTCCATAAGCTCATCATATCAAGAAATTTGATTGTGTCTGGATATAGTACAATATTGTTTTCAATGACGTATGAAAAAATACCAGTTTTAGAATTTTGTGAATGCCTTTTATTAACGTCAATTTCAAATACGTTAATAAGACAAGGAATCAGGGCACTATTGGTTTATTAATAATATTAGGATATATATAAATGAAAGAGAGAGAGAGAGAGAGTAAAAGAATTATTCGTAGCATTTGTTGATTTGGAAAAAGCGTTCGATCGACTAAACTCGGTAATGCTAACGGAAGCTTTGAAGAAGGTAGGTGTGAAATAGAAGACTTAAAAGGATTTTGTATCTAAATCGGAGAAGAAAGATTACAAGTAGAGGACTGCTTACCGGAACGAACATCAATAAGTGAGACGAATATTGTCCCTTATCCAATTTATTTGGTATAAATATTTTCCATAGCTTTTGAAGAGATGGTTGAGTACTGGTAGAAGACTTAATTAATATCGAGGGAAGAAAAATCAAATTCGTTAGATTAACAGATATACAATGATTCGTCTTGCACAGAAAGATATGTTAAAACAGTTACAAGTAAGTTGTGAGGAACATGAAATTATGATAAGTGCAAAGAAGGCGAAAGGAATTGGTTATTAGAACAGATGAATACACAAATAACGTTAAAATTGGAAGAGTAAAAGTGGAGCAGATATATAGCTTCAAGTATATAGAATGTATTTGACCAGAAAGTACCCAAGAATAACCGGAATTTAAACTTAGCACGCGTACACTTCTAGTTACAGATACTACAGCTAGATATCGCATGTGTGCAATTTTCTATACTGGTTAGTCGAACAACGTCATTCTATGTGGACTGAATCATTAAGTAGAGGTAAATTTCTTCTTAGTATTTGCAGCTACATTTTCTGATCTTGTTAATGAGTAGTCACAAGGAAGGACAGGGTAACAAAAAGACCCACACCAGGTCACAACAATTACCAGTAAGGTTAATTACTAAGAATTCGTTCGTTCAAAGCAAATTAATATTCATTGGATTTGTTTGTTTGTTTTCGGTAGGTTTGGGGTTCTTGGGTATTTATATCTGGTGTAGTAAAAAGTAATCCATTATTTTGCCAATAGATGGCTTCAGTGATCTGTATCTCGCGTTGTATAAGTCCGATCGGGTTAAACGAGATGGCGTTCAAACGATGATATTGCGTACTACAAACACTGTTCAGATAGTTGTGATGAGTTGACTCAATGTTGTGTGAGCGCGCGTCAAAATGGACACTAGCAAAGAGAAAATACGCAATATTTTACAGTTTTTCTTCGATAAAGGCGAAAACGCAAGCCAGGCGGCTGCAAATGTGAATAGTGTTTATGGTCCTGATACTGTAACAGCCAATCACGCGCAATTTTGGTTTCGTCGATTC
>JAGDQP010025700.1:0-19721 GCA_022664845.1 Lepisma saccharinum
ATTTTGAACGTAGATCCCATATAGAAAATATGAATGAAATCTGAGACAGTCGTGTGGACCACCCTGGACGATTTGAAATGGAATCTGTCAAATGCTAATAAAATTAATTTACGAAGAAATGTGTAATTTGTGACTAATATAATTGTTCCAGGTGTCTGCAAGTGAATTTATAGCCTTTATGCGTCTCTGACTCTGGCCGGGATAGGCTTGGGGAAAGGATGGGGTAAAGAGTCGGCCAGGGCCTACGCTGAAGGTACCACCCCGGAATCTGCCTGGTGTGACAAGAAAAACGGTAAAGAGTCGGCCAGGGCCTAAGCTGAAGGTACCACCCCGGAATCTGCCTGGTGTGACAAGAAAAACCCTGGATAAAAACTCAATCAGGGTAGTCGGCCGCTAGTATCGAACCCAGCCCCTCCCCCAAAATGAGAAACCAACGCTTCAGCAACAGAGAAACGGTTTTTCGGTACGTGTCTACGATAAAAACAGGGACAATGATTAATGATCCAAGGGACACAATGAAAAAAAGGTAAAGCTGTTCCCTGTGCGATAGGCACGCGCCGTGAACTGCGCATGGGAGATGTTGATGTAGCGCTCCACTTATTCTCGACCTATTCTCGAGGTGGGGTGGTCAGTTCCATGCTCGACAGCCTTTACCTTCCCACAGAGCCTACGAGTACCAAGGACAGTCTGGTACTCAATTTAATAGGAGACTGAGTGCACCTCAGAGCACCAGGCATGGGAACACCGCGAGAAAAGTCTCCAGCGTCCTGTTCGGGATTTGAACCCGGGCCGCCCGATTCGTAGTCAGACCCGCTACCACCTGATTGCTGTACTAAATTAAATTAGATTTAATAAAACTACGTAAAGATACTTGTATATGTAGTATTAACATCCCAAACCTAAATGACAAAATAAAACCATAAAAGAAAGGGTTATATCGTAAAATCTGATTTTAAAATCTTGCTTTTGTGAGAAAATTTTCAATGAAGGTGTATGTAAGTTCTACCAGAGAAATGAACGAGTCCTTGTAATGAACCAAAGAAAAACTTCGAATAAACTTCAAAGGTATAATCTATCAAAAACTTGAGTGAAAAAAAATCCCCTGCTCTTTCACCCTTTACAGTCGAACAGGTTTTCGCGATTATAAATATGAACTCTTCATAAACCCTCGTCCTCTGTCATTTTATTCTGCAAGTTTGAAAGAATTCAGTACTGTAGTAGCCAGGGAAAAGCCGAACTCTCGTAATTCGAAATCCATAAAAACATCATTATAGGCAGCTCCTAGTACGACTTACTATCACTGTACCATGTCCCACCGTTAATTCTAGGAAACCAGTGTGTGAACTTCGGTTTTAATCTCCATGAACCAAATATAAATCGGTGTAAGCTTCAACGGCGTAACCCACAGTGACAAGTAACAACAGTTAGTTGAAAGAGAAAGCTCGTGAAACTTTTGGATAAGGCCAGCTGCCCAGCAAATGTATACAACTTCGTGCATCAGCAGTGCATTTATAGCCCAAACATCTTAGTCAATACAATCCCAACTGGTTAACAACATGCAATGTTATCTGTAGTGCATTAACGAACGCTAAGTCAGGAAACAATTATTAATTTTGAACGCACAGCAACAATAGAAATTATGCGAACGTGAATTACTTTTGGATGTACTATAATTATATACTTGATAATGACGGATATTATTATTTTTTCCACACCTTTTGTACATAATTAATGTGTAAATTCGAAATGTAGTTAACATACAGCAATTAAACACAAAAAAATTAATCAATCTCCGCGTATTCGAGGATGCCAGCCACTTCATTATCAAACAAGACCTCAGATTTATTTTTTGTAAGAAACATTTCACTCGCGCACACCAGTAGTGATCCCTCCATATCAACTATGGCCATAGATTTCTAATATTCAACGTTCCTGAGTTACGACGTATGACGCTTATGAATCCAAGTTGGATGCAAAGGCTCTACAGGGCTAAACTTTGAAATAAAGTTGCATTACCATGGTGTGGCTGAGCTGTATAAAATATGCACGTTTATTACAGAACCTCTGAATTGGCAATCATATGGTTCACTCGCACTTTACAAGCATCCACGTATCAAAAGTAAGAAGAAATGAACTTCTCGCTGACTCAAAGTAGTTTGCAAATTCACGCCGAATACTGTATCAATTACACACAAAACTTAAAAATTAAATGAAAAATCAACTTTGTAATTTAATCAAACTTTCATTCACGAAACAAAGTACGAAGACTGTTTTCACTTCTTGTTTTCCACAATGCGTAATAATTTTCGTGATCTGTATGTTACATATTTCATGCTCGAATCAACCTCTGACCGTTCTTGATTAAATAAATTGATATATTATTAAAACTACACTTAAGACCCAACTGCAACTCTGCACACTTTCACTACATACTTGCTCGCAACGACCAGAGTCAAAGTTGCGTAAGACTATAAATAAATTCTAATCCAAAATATGATTGCAAATGTAAAAAATAAAAGCATTAAAGTACATTTGTAAGTTTAACAAGACATGCATGCAAACTGCAGCAAACCAAAGAATTATGCGATGCAAGTGTGAACAAAACAAAATACTGACAATCTATAACGTAGTATAGAAAAATCTACAAAAAGCACAGATACTATCACATATTCACCACGGAAGGACAAGAAAGTCACAAATGCTTGTATGCTTCAGTGTACTGGTAATCATACCTAATTTGAACTCCTGAGTAGAGATGATTAAATATGTCATTTTCTTCTAGCTTCCCATGGCCATTGTCGTAGAAATATACGCCTACTTGCTTTCCACTGTGAATGCGATTCCGCCGCAGTACGGGAGTACTGCCAGTTGTGATCCATACTCCAGCTAGCGTGTTTGCATATACCTCATTTTCTTCAATGAGACCTTGACCTTTTTCATGTACATAAATTCCTCCATGCTGCCCATGGTGGATCTTATTATGCCTCACAATAGGGTCGCTATTGGTTCTAATTTGTATACCTGCTAATGCATTACCTGTAAAAGAAAGACCATAAGCAACACATGATACCTCTCGTTTATATCGATTTACGTTAATTCCTTACTTAATCAGCCAATTATACATCTATACAAATTGTCTAATAACCTGAGAAAAGCCTCTGAGAAGAGAAAACTGAAAACCTTTTTCCCTTTAACACTGTGGATAATGCTGAAGAAAACTTCATTACGTGAAATGATTATGAACAGATGGGCACACTTTCGACTTATATTCAGTGTGGTAATATTAATTACTAAATAAAAACCTTCGCAATTGCTTACGCAGTGTGCTAACGATGTTCAACCTGTAAAACCATGTACTCCTAAATATAATTACTAAAATGAAATAAAATGTAACTATTCTAATAAATTCCTTGGTGGTCTCATTGAACGCGCACGTAGCCAAGTTCCAAGCCGACCCGACGACGAGCGGCGCCAAGTTGCTTTACACGAAAAACTAAAAAAGACCGACCAAGAGCTAAATTACCACTTTCAAGACATCACTGCTTACTTACTAATTACCCAGCAACATCAAATTACCAACGTTTAAAAGTAATAAGATGATCTATAACACTACCAAACCTCAAGTAAAAGGGGTAATGGGGTGTTGAGTTATAAGACCCCAAAGTGTGCTTTTTTCGTTTAATAACTACTTACACACTGACTGACTCACTCACTAACATAAACGTTTGACATGTTTCCGACCAGCTAGAAATACAGAACTTTATACACATGCTTAGGGGGTAACATGCCAAGCTCTAAAAAAAGTTCAAAATCTGGGGTGCGACCCTTAGGGGAAGGGGGCACAATAGCCCTCAAATTGTAAAATCAATATGCATGTACCGACATGTTCCCGACTACATAGAAATACAAAATTTTACACATGCTTAGGGAGTTACATGTAAACCTCCACAAAAGTCCAAAATCTGGGGCACGACCCCTAGGATGGGGGGGACAATATCCCTTCAAATTGTAAAATCAATATACATGTTCTAACGTGTTCCTGACTAGCTAGAAATGTTCTGATCTTTTTAGAAACGAGTAGCAGCAACAGTTAACCTACCCTTAACTACCATCAATACAAAAAACCTACCCCTAAATAGAAAAGGTTTTGATATCCGAATCCAAAATACTCCATGTAAAAAAACAAAGCCAAGTTCCCAAGCAGTACAAAGAGAGATGTTTCAGCATATGGAAGTTTAGATATTTAAAAATTGGCCAAGTTCTTTCTCAAGTAGTTCTTATATCGATTTGCTAAGTTTTATGGAACAAATTAAATTTTCTTATACTGCTTACATGACTGGGATTGTTTCAAGAACTTGGCCAACTGGTCTGGAATTTAATCGAATAGTACAGTGTTTAAGCAGGCGCCAGTAGAATTACCAGAGAGTTGATGCTGAAACATCTCTCTTTTTTATACTGTTTGGGAACTTAGCTTTGTTTTTAACACGGAGTGTTTTGAATTCGGATATTCTTTTACAGAGAAGGGGACATCAAAAATCTTACAAGCCTAAATGACATGATTGTAACTAGTAGTTTGGCCTCCATTGTTTAAATGATTTTAAGAGCAATACTATCAGATTCAATGTTTCAAATCCTGCACGATTCTGGGCCAGGAACCACTCGTAAAATCTAACAAGAAAAAAGGAGGAAAGAATATATACATAGAAATACAATTATGAATGTGTTTGTCTCAGTTTGAGAACATTGCAGACAGATACTTAAAATGGAAAGGTGCCTAACTTTAATTGTGATTAAGTTACTGTTTTGTTGTGTAAATTTGTGTCAAGTTGGCTTTGTATTTCGGTAAAGTATATTTATTTCTTCTTATTCTTATTGTCTTTTACGTGTGGTTCCATCTGAAAGTTCTAATTACCAGTAGCATGTCTTAATCCTCAACACATTTTACGTTACCTGCAATACTAACGTAAATTTCTCTCATTTATTAACTACGAATGTACGAGACTGATGGTATGAGCTTAATTATCTCTCTCTCTCTCTCTCTCTCTCTCACACACACACACACACACACACACAAATCTCTTGAAATGTCTAAAACAAACCTATAGCTGTGGCAAATTATTCAATAAATACCACCTCAGAAGTTTCCCGACTTGATGATCACTTCTCGGTATACCAAAACTCTTTCATAATTTCTATAAAAGATTCGCATTCTTGGTCGAATTTCATCACATTTAATTTTAAATTTTCAAATACTATTTATACGTCTCGTTGGTAATAATGTCTGATGTCTAACCATGATTACAAGGATATAAGATGTTCGTTAGAATGCCACTAGGCCTTATGCCTGTGTAAAGTTTTGTTCTATGTGATGTACAGTACACACGCAATAACAGGAAATGTATTACTTCATTTCGATTTTGAATGTTACATTTAAGTTTCGATTATTATTTACACATAAACTGCTTCGTTCCCTATGAAGAAGAAGAAGAAAACACCCCGAACTAATTTCTGCAATTTTTATTGATTACATTGGTGATAGAAAGAAAATGAATTTCAAAGAGCTACAGGCACGGAACACAATGAGGAAACTCGAATGAACTTTTCCTATACAACACAAAGTCATAAACTTGAAGCCCTTGATATTTATAAAGCTAAAATCGGAAATATTAACAATGAATTTACAGCGATTAGCTTGGGAAAGTGAAACGTCAATATTGTAGTGAACGACGTTAGTATATAAATTATAGGGTTGGTGCGAATGAATTGTCCGCTTTGACGAGTGGAACACAACACAGGAACCACGTGGGATTACGTCACGCGTCTAATGGCACAAACTCTGTATACGTTCAGCACACAGACTGGGGTACCGAGACAGTCAGGAGGCAATCTGTTATTGAACAGGGTCGTCTGAAAGGCACTATGAAGAACACACAATTGCGAATGATTTTTCTTTATGAATTTGAACTGGGGCATTCTGTACAACAAGCCAAAAAAAAACATTAACGGTGCATTTGGGACAGGAACGGCGAATGAACGCACCGTTCGCGTTGGTCTTTCATATTTCGTACCGGTAACACAACATTGCAAAATAAGCCTCGTGGGCATCATGCTCGGATGAGCTGATCAGGAACACCGCGGAAGCGGACCCTCGGAAAAGTGTTCGTGCCTTTGCAGATGAGTTAGGCATACACAATACCACTGTCAGTCGGCGGTTCTCTGAGTGTAAGGAATAAGCAGGAAGGTTTCCTGCATCGGATTATCACTTCAGATGAAAAATGAGTCTTCCATGACAATCGTAAACGGTCAGGACAATGGTTGGATCGTGATCAACGTCCAGGTCGGTGTCTTAAACCACCTCTCCACCTACGGAAGGTGTTGTTGCTGGTACGGTGGTCTATGATGGGAGTGATCCATCACGTATTTCTCAGGCGAGGTGAAATCATCACTGCAGATCGTTAGTGCTGAACTCCATGCAATGCATCAAAAACTTGTCCGTAATCATCCAGCAATGGTCAACAGACATGGTGTCCTCATGTTGCACGACAATGACCGCCCACACGTCCCATAAAGAAAGGTGCAGGTTCTCCATGAGTTGCAGTACGAAACCCTTTCTCACCCACCGCATTCCCCGATCTCTCTCCCACTGACTACCACCCCCTTACGGCATCTCGATCATTTCTTGGCAGGGAAGATCTTCCGTGATGATCGGGCGGTGCAACATGCAGTTGAGCATTTCTTCGCAACGCAGACTCCAGACTTCTTTTGCCACGGAATCCAATCGTTGACTGAGCGATGGCAACGGTGTGTGGCTGCAGATGGCGATTAACCAGGTAACGTAGTTTTCACTTTTTAGGCCTTTGGACATGACACAACTGGGGTGGACGTTCATTGGCACCAACCCAATATAATAAAAATTTCAACTGTTTTGACAAGAACCGCAAGTTCCACTTTATTTAAAAAATGTCTGCGTTTCACTCGAAACTACCCAGACAGAGGATCTAAATGCTAGTTAGACACTTTTCTTGGACCCGTATACACTGAAACGAATTATTTAATCGCATATCTTACATTATGACACGAAAACAGCGGCACTGAAATAGTTATACATGGTAAACTTAAGCGTCAGATATACTGACTGCACAAGAACTACTACAGAAACAAACAACAGGTACGCTGCTAAAAACAGCAATCACAAGAGAGAAATTACACGAGTGTATCAACAGTGAATTAAAGCACAAACAAAATAATCCACTATAAACACACGTAGCATTTTACTCTGCGAATTACAAAATTCTCTGAAGACACGAGATTGATAACTGGCCCCACCGAAGAATCTTCGAGAAAGCACAGTAAAAATGTCCTTGAACACCACCACATGTCATTGTCATAGTTTTCTAAAATTACGAAACGGAAAAGGTCTCTTGACAAAATTGTAGTCTGGAACAACCAGCACAATATTACAATCAATGGAATCACGCTTCATCAGAAGGATACCAGACCAGAAGCTAAAACTTACACCATACTATCATATAAAGAAGTCAGCGGATGGTTAAAATAAAAATTAGGATATAGCAGTTTGGGTAGACCGTTGTGCATGACGCTATGACGTCACCAATTGGCCATGCAAAGCCCACCATCTCGTGACGTCACAGGGTCATGATGATGGTTTACTTGAATTCAAGTCACATGCTTAGTTCTCCTTCAACCATTTACCGATTCTTACCTATGATAGTTTCAATTAAGTTTTAGGTTTGAGCTTTGCACTTATCTAAGGAAGCTTGACTGCTTGATCTTAATATTGTTTAGCCTTAAAAAGTACAGGTTATTTTACCACACTATTTAGAATTATACGGAAACAAAATTTCAAAATTCAACTTACCATAAATATTATTATGTTCAATTAACCCTCGTCCTTCTCCGAAGATATAAACGCCTCCTTGATGGCCATTGTAAATCTCGTTGCGACGAATGGTTGGATTGCTATTCGATGTAATCCAAACTCCGGCAAAATTATTTGAGTGTATTTTGTTGTCAATAAATTGACCTAACCCATTTTCATGTACGTAAATACCTCCCGTCTGTCCGTGATGAATTTCACAATGAACAACTGTGGGATTGGCACCGGCTTTGACTTCAAATCCTGCTATTCTATTGTTGTGAATATCGTTAGCTTCGAAGTATCCCTGGAAACAACAAAGCGTACACATCAAAGAAAACATAGTATTCATTTCTGCTGAAGAGAATTAATTACAAAATGATTAATTTTAAAAGTGAACCGCAAATTCGACAGTTCAAATACCAAATGTATAATTTTACAACCACTTTCACCGCCGTAAACCTAAAAAATCACTAATAAGTATGAACGTAACTGGACAAAAGGATTTTGAGCTAAAGTGTATAAATGGAAGTCGTAGTTGCTGGTAGCAAGAAATAACCGAATCAATTTGGTAAGTTAAAATTTTAATTCTCCATATTCTAGCATTCTTCTAGTCATTAATACTGACCTGGAAACTGTCCGAAATGGATATCTGATTCAATGTTTATTTGCAGACTTTTAGCTACTGGGATTATTAGATTATTAAAATAATATATTTTAAGTGAACACAGGTAGGTTATTGCTATTACCTGGAATTCTGTTACATGTCTCTCAAAATTTAATAATTCTGTTCATTTAAATACAGACAGATTTGTACTTAATGTACTATTACTTTCTCATTAATATTACACATTACCAGAGGAAGTTATTTATAGAGATGATAAACGCGACGAACTGGCTACATTAATCATCTTTATCGATGTGTATGTATTAAGAGAATCTCGCTCGCTCAACCTTCCCAGCGTCACTTGGTCGTCAAGCACACCAACAACCAGATCACAATAGACTTTTTTTTTTATTCTTTCATGATTTCCTGATCAGCTCTGTGTTGTGGATAGTAAGTGCTCGGGAGCGGACTGGTAACCAAAGGTCCTTCGGTACTGAGCATTATGACGCGTGGGCCCCAAAAAGAACTTGCAAGGGCCGTTGAGTACTGATCAGACTATCCATGGCACCTTCTTTGCTTTTTGTTAGGGCCCTACAGTAGACCTGCTGAGATTATAACTTCAACATTGCCTTTATGTTGGTGAGAACAAGTCTTGTGTGTCAAAATTGGTAATTTTGGAAGATCGGCAAGCTCCTCACATTACCAGCAGAAGCAAAAGCGGATTAAGTACGGCCTTCCTTATTGGGTAACATTACGCTTCCAAGACAAAAGTGTCGGGGGCCCACTCGAGACTTTCGGACGTAGTTCATAATTCTATGATAAACTTTAACAATAATGTCATTTGTAAGTAATTCGTTAATAAAGTAAAGAGCATCAAAATCTATAATCTTTTTGGTTGGAAAAGATAATTAGTTCTAGTCGGTTAAGAAATCAACAGATGGAGGGTACTTTTAGTTTGGAGTACTGACTGAGCTCCAATACTTCCTTGTATTTCAATAACTCAAGGGTAAAGTGATGTAGATTTTAGACAACAAAATTATTCTACAGTTAGAATTTCAGTCGTGATTGTATTCTAACAATGTAAAATGTAATGGTTTTCTTTTATTATGCACTTCTGTAAAGTGCCCTCAAAGACAAAATTAATGAAAAAACCCACGAAGAGAAATTGCCTTACAATGACTTATGTCCTTTTTCGTGGATAGATACAACACTGCTTTGTTTCAAAGAGTGGTAATTCTCCTTCAGCAAATCACTTGCTGAAAATTGTAGCAACAGGACTGGTTTCTTTAAGGATATAGGAGGAACACTGGCGTAGAGAGGATTTGGTAGGAGAGAATGATGAGGTAGGTAACTTTCGCGTGGTTCGCTTTAATTCTAGTTACAGAATACGGTCTTAAGTTTGAGAGAGAGATGTGGACGTGGTGATAGAACAATTACTATGAAAGTAAGAGTTAAATAGCGAAGGACGCTTGTGCCCTGTGGCAAATGCGTTGTTAAGCTGAATACGTTCATGTTTGCGACGAGTGTTCGTAAGAAACCAAGCTTTCTTTGGATTTGAAGTGGTGTAATTAGATATACATTGGATGTATTCTTTGTAGTCTCTTTGCAGCAAACTGCTTGTAATATTTTCGTAAGAAGGTGGTGTAGGTGAGTGGATTTGGACATCTTTCCAGAACCCATTCATTTTTTATGTTCATAGAATATGTTTAGTTTCATTACTAAACCATACTGGAAATTTAGTAAATGTTGCATTTTTCTGTCAGTACAAGGTATTTTACTAATACTAACAAGCAGTCCTCAAGAAAGCATATTGTTTCTTCAAGGGATAAAGAATCAAGCACAGACATGGGTAAAAGATTAAATCACTTTTTCAAACCCCCCCCCCCCCCCCCCCATTTCACCTTCCTCCATACACAATCTTTCGAAGTTTTTAGAAGCAGATTTATCTTATTGCTTGCGTTTTCCAAGTATTTTCTCAATGAAAGGAGACCAAGCTTTGTGTAGGTTTCCTTTGTAGATATTTAATTTAGCATTTTTTGTAATTATAGAGCACGCTTAGATGACTGTCTTGCCATGATATTTTTAGAATTATGGATCATAGTGGTTACATTTGCTCGATACGAGAAAAACAAATGGTTAAACTAATGATCTGCTTGAGAAATGGCGCTGTTCTGCACACGCCACACTTAACCGACCACGGAAAATAAAAAAAGGCACATCTATAGGATGATAAACATTCCACGAGTAACAGCAGCATTCCACCGAGTCTGGCATAACACCAGAATTGAGCAGTCCCAAAACCACAGAAAAATCATATACAGGATATAAAAGTCATCTCAAGGACAACACACGAAAATCAGGTGTATATTAACTGTAGCTAGGAAAAAGGTACAAAAGCATGACAACACCTCATAAATACTCTTGTGTAATTGCCCAATATAATTAGAGTAATCACAAATGCACGAAATTACTTGCCTGTACACAAGAAATTGGGGCTTTCACCTGCCAGTTTCTAATATTTTCACCTTTGTAAATTCATTGCAAATACAGTATTTTTTAAACTGCCAGTTACATACAAAAATTAAAACTGCAACGATAAATACTTACCAACCCATTATCGAACGTGAAAATACCTACATCACGACCGTGATGTATATGATTTCTCCTCATAATAGGATTGGCGTAATTTTTAACCCAAATTCCGGCTAACGCATTTCTACTGATTTCATTGTCTTCATAAGTTCCTTGTGCATAATCAGTCACATAAAGTCCAACATTTTCACAATCACTAATATCACAATGTTTAATAACTGGATTCGCTCCAACACCATTTACACAAACTGCTGCACCAACTAAAAAGAAATACACTCGTTACAATGTGATTATTTAGCATTTTACACATGCACCGTATAAGACAACATTCACACTAGACACCACATCCAATATCAACTTTTGTTGTTCTTTCTATCAAAGTGAATCACAGTTTAACTCTAACGTTCCCCAACTTTGTTTTATTGTTCTTAACAGTTCATTTTCCGCAGCTCTTTATATAGTTATCGACTTTCACATTTCTGCCCCTCACCCCGTTTTGCCCAAATATCCGTCCTCTCCATCATTCAAAACAAACTGCAATAATACTAGCTAATCTGTTTTATAGTAATAATTCAGCTTCTAGAAAAAGGAACTGAGTTTTAACAAATCCCTTTTAAACAAGTACAAGAAACCCACAGAAAACACACACATCGCTAATGCTATGTCGCAAGAGTGGTAACTGGATGTACATGAAGTTTACCTGTACTACAACAACGTAGTTAAAGATGTAGGTCGTACCCTATCGAAATAAAATTTTTACACTGCACAATGTAAATACTTACAAATCCATTATATTTATCGTCGACAGTGATATCACACAAAACAAGCCGAAACTGTAGAGCCCTCGAGTAATTTTTCTTTAGTTTGATTTTTAATACTGCCAACACACTCTCCCGCAATTCTTTCACACAATTTGATTGCCGTTAAAATTAACGCTCACAGAATTCAATATGTTTTTACCTGTGGGTGATGCTGAAACGATTTTTGTTACTTACCTTCTGCTTCCAAAACTTTGAGGAAAGTACCTACTAAAATATATGCACTCATATCACTTTAAAGGAGTTGTTCACACTTACCAACAGATGTACTTCTAATTATACAATGATCTACAGTTGGTGAGCAATTTTCTCCTATTTCCAAACAATAATGTTTGTGATGGGGAACTGTTGAAGTAACGTCAGGAGAAAATTTGAGGGTTATATAACCAACATACGCTTCCTTCGCTCCTTCCACAAACATAATTGTTGACTCACTTTCACGTTCAAGTACAACATTTTCGGCAACATTCCCAGGAGCTGCACCTACTATTGACACATTGGAGTCTATGACGAGAAATTCACCGCGATAGTTTCCAGCATGCAGAAACACTAACACACTATCCTGTTCATCAGCATAGTCTAAAGCCGCTTGAACTGTGTTAAAGTATGCCAAGTTCCGACCTTGATACTGTTGTGGAAACTGCTCTTGCATTTCCTGATATCCCGGCCGCACATGAACACCACGATACAACTGTCGAAAACTCTCCTTCCATGGATTGGCGTGCTCTGAATCCTCCAACGACACAAATTCAAAGCGACAGGGTGAAGGGTTGAAGAGAGGAAGGTCATATTCGTACACATTTTGGTAGAGATTTTTCCTGAAGAAGAAAATTACCTTTGTTAGTACAAAGTAAACAAAATTTCAGAAAGATTTTACAACTTCATATATTTAACTATTTAAAGTAACTTTTTATAAACCATTATTGTTTAATATGCACGAACTTCTCTAACACATACAGCTCAAAGAAGGTATAAATTACCCTCACTGTTCACAATCTTGAGCAACAGAAAAAAAAAAAAAAATCAAAACAGCTAACGTAATGTCACCAAAAAGTCCTTATTTTTGCAGTTTCACGCCACTTCTGGTTAATTTGTAATAATGGATTGGTGAGTGTGTGCGAGTGTGGGTAAGTGAGAAATGGCACATTAGAGGATTGAACACAGTTGTACAAAAAACAACGATACATGAAATGGCAGGTTTGTGATTGGTAGTAAAAGCGAAAGGAAATGTCTAGCATGCCCCGATTAATGAATCCGTATTCTCGGACCTCTCTATTCACGGGTTTAACCATTAAATTAACCGAATAAAAACAAATTTAAAATAAGATGCTTGGGGGAAAAAATCAACACTTAACAAATTCTGCCGCTATTTTATACCAGAGACTCGAAATATAATTCACAATTATCAGCTCAAGTGGCAGCTATGGCTTCTTCTTTCACAAGTTGGAGGGAGGGAGTTTCTACATTAGCACTCTTCCGTCAGGGAAGAAGACAGTAGCGGCCAAAGCCTCTACTAAAGGTACTATCCTGGCATTTCCGTCAGTGTGGTCTAAGTGGGCGGAATTTGAATTTGCGACCTCTCCAGTATTTATCTAAGTAAGCGATCGTAACAGCTTAACAACAGCGGTCTTAATATTCACTCATTTATATATGCATGATGTTTACAATGTTAAAGGTGCATGGATCAACCATGCGATGCTACTCGCCACTACAGTTGCCCTTCCTAGCCACTCTCGTCTTTACGGAAGTTATTACAAGGCTTCACGAAAAGTCCCGGCATGAAATTATTTTAACCCACTTCCACATGAAAGGAGTCTTCGGCACTAATGCTTTGGTTCCCAAGTCACAACGGACTCGGGTGCTCCAAGTTGTTCGAATGGTTAGCACGCTTACTTTCTGCACACTTAATTCCAGGTTCAAATGCATTACAATCCATGCAATAGGTCGAAGCCCAATAATAAAAACTGCATATCCCGTACTTAGACGCCCCAAAAATCGTTTAGAACGACGATTAAAATATTAAAACCAAAACCACACTTATCAGGTTTGACTCCCTGCTAGAGTATGGATATCCATACCTATACAGGGTGTAAACAAAAGATGGTGACAAACTTCGGATCCTGACATCGAGAAAGAAGAAGAAGAAAAAGAGTCGAATTCGGCTTCGTTTTCGATATAAAATTTTTTCAATTTGAGTCCAAAATCAGCTCCTTATAATGGTAAATACAGGGCTAATATAAATGATTGATTCGTTTTCAAAAGTATTTATTACACGTACAAATATGAGAGCTATATGAAAATAACCGCAAACTCACCAGATTTGTATTGTGTATTCCAGGAGGCACCAGGCTGCAGCACGAGTTCAGTACCTTTCCGATTTTGTGCACCAGGTAGCAGTACGAGTTTAGTTTAGTAACTATCCAAAATGGAGGTCGACTACCGTCTGGATGTGTGCCGTGTGACCAAAGGGGCACATATAGAACATTTGTAGAGGATGCAGAAAACTTTGTGAGCTTGCGGTTATTTTCAAGTATCTCTCATGTTTATACGTGTAATACTTTTGAAAATATAGCGTTTTGAAAACGAATCATTTACAGTAGCCCTGTACAATAAATATTTCGCCATAAATCTTAAATGATGCATTAAAATTCAGTTTTCAAAAGGTGACTTATATCAATACAGTGGATATTGGTAGTTAAAAAGCGATGCCGACGTGTTGTCAGTGTTGCCAAACTGTTATAATTTATTTTCTCAAATGGCACTATATCAGTTTATTGGATGTGTGGCATCCTCTAGAGATTGTGAACATCATATGTGAAGATCATAACGCATTGTTGCAAATGTTGATTTTTCATGAGTTGACACCCAGTCGTTCTGAGCATGCGTTGTTTCTAATTATTTACCTACCTCTGCTTCATCCATTGTATCGCCGTTCGATATGACAACAAGCATTACTGCACACATTCCTTGCCAAGGTTTTCGAGCATTACGACTGCTGCTTCCGTTTTCAGGGCGCCTGAAGTTTATAACTGAACTATTCTTTCAGTCCAAACTAGCACACAATCACATAAGACTCACCAGTACGCATGCAGACAAGTCTTCTACCCGACTAAAGGCTACTGACAAGCATAAGTAATACACAACTCACAAGTTTTAAATAACTGAAAATAAATACAAAATATAAATAAACAGTAAGTTGTTCGCTGGAGACTTCTTTTGGTGATGTGTCACTTCTTCAATTAAATATGGTGCATTATCAACGCGTTTCGCTGTTACTTTACTGTTTTATCGAGACAAATAAATTAAGAAAAACTAACATAGTGAGAAAGATTGGGGGAAAATAGTGAGGTTGACAAGAAGAACCGAACACCCGTAGCTACGTGGTAGAGTGTTGGCTTTGCACATGGGAGGTACAGTGTTCAGTCCAAGCGGCCGATCATCCTGATTGAGGTTTCTCCAGGAAAATGCCGGCTGGGATTGTACCTTCAAATTAGGCCCTCCCTATCCCGGCCTGAGCCTTGGATATCTAAAGACCATAAACAAACTCAAATGAAGACACTAAATGTATTCACGAAGTAATCATCGATTTTCAACGCAATAAGAGTTGCCGAGTACTAAAGTGAGCGATATTAATAAGCGTCAACGACTTGTTATTACGAAAGAGAAGAATAGGTGGCCATATTTGTGAATTCACGGTAAGTTGCATATTTTGTAATCGTAAAAAATAGTGTGTGTGTGCATATTGTAGTTTTTTTTAAAAAAAAAATGTGAATAAAGTGATAGGATGGATGCCTTTATCTGTGTTACATGACTTTTAGACGCTACATAACACTTTTTTTTTTAAACCGATTTGTCAATGTTTGATTTAGCTTGGTACAAAATACGTGAATATTCTATATTGTTTACACTATATAAACACTCCGGTAAACGGAAACTGGATTAGAATTAACATCTCTTTCATGCTTTTTTATACTAGTTAGCAAAACAGCGTTTTGTTATGTCAATACGTTTTCTTTGCATGTGCACCTCATAAAAAAAGAAAACTGCATTCGATACGAGTAACACCTCTGTAAGCGATTTATTTGTTTTGAAGTAGACACAAAGCTGATGTTAAGTAGTACAAAAAAAAGTGTGATTCTCGGGTATATCGGTAAAACTGACGTATTTAAGATAATTTTTGTTTGAGGGGACATTCTTGTGTGAATTTTTCGCTGAATCATGCCAATTCCATGACATTATACAAATCAAGAAGAGGTGTAACAGCAAAATTCCGTTACTTAACCTATTCTTCGGCATATAGAAAGCCTACTTCAGGCACAATATACTTGCACAGTCAATATCTGTTTCAAGGCTAATATGTAAAATTGAATTTATTTTTAAGGCCTTTAGGCAACTATGGCTCAGACCGTATGGATGATGGGATAAATTGGTGGAATAAAGAAAGTGGGAGTACCCCGAGAAAACCCACGCACACGGTGTTTGTCCACCACAAAGCCCACATGGCATGAGCAGGGATCGATCCGATGACCCCGAGCACCAGAGGTGAGCGCTCTACCAACTGAGCCACCGTGGCCCCGCTAATATTTAAAAGAATTTCTTCCTCCAAGCATACCGACTGTGTTCCAATAACCCCCCCCCCCCAAACAAACAAAAATATTGCTAAGGTAATAAGAACGGCCGTACTAACAAGTTCCTGATGTTTAGTAACACTTAAGGACTTGGCCATGTATATGCAACTGCATTTAGTAGTTTAAAACTGCAAATGTTTTCTTCCTACTTCAGTTCATTCGGCTATGGCGACCACGTTTGTATCTCTGTGCGCACTGAATTCTCAGTATTCAGGCATTTACGGAAACATTAGTTTCTCAGCTCAGAAGTCGTAGCTTCTTGGATTAAAAACTATTGGACTCAGCATACTACAGGCTGGTTGTGTACGTGGTAACGTGGTTCCATTACTACTCCATGCTGTAACTTTAATGTGGGTTCCAAAATGCTGTTGAACAATGGACAAAATTACATTTTCAAGGTAATATTCTCTATAGAATAGATTCTTTCTATGGCTTTAAATTCTGTTTTTTATGCCTCAGACTTATTTTTCCTTTCTGTACTATGGAGGCTTAAATATACGATTTTCTAATATTATACCAAAGTTTGAAGTTGAAAATATCTGAGTGGGGGGGACCAAGTAGGAAGCTGCTATTTTTTCAGATACTAGTCCTGTAGGGTAATGCTGCAAAAAATGTAGACTAAGATTCCACTACTAACAGAGTTACAGCAACTTTATAATTGAAAAAAAAAAGAAAGTATTTTAAAAAAATACGCTTTATTAAGATGCACTAAAAAGTAAAAAATAATAAATTGAATTAATCTTATGAATCGGAAAATAAAAGCGTTGGTGCTCTTAAATAATATGATTTTATGATAAGGTAAGCAAGAGCACCACCGCTTTTATTTTCCGATTTATAAGATTAATTCAATTTGTTATTTTTTACTTTTTAGTGCATCTTAATAAAGCGTATTTTTCAAAAATATTTTTTAATTATTTTTTCTGTGTAATATATGAATATTAAACTCCCAGCGATATATGCAACCCGAACTTCACACAATAGATGCGGCGTTGAGTGCATTTAAGGATAATTTCCAATTATTTTATTAATTAATTAATTATAGTTAACTGGATTATTCTGTCGTATATCTAATGATTGAATATTGTATTGTCATCGGAAGCAAGCAAGTTTACAAAATTTCCAAGAAATCCAATGATGGGAAGTGAGTTAAAAATCAATTACAAGTACCAGAGAAACTTACAGAGCAAGAAAAGCGTATAAAAAAGAACGTTTGATTCTATCATCCTGAGAAGCGAATACATGCCACATAACATGACAAAATATACATCAGATGATAAAATAAGGTAGAGAAGTACTTACATATCACAATTCCTAGAAACGCGTACAAACAATAAGAATGCGGCAATATTTCGCCGAAGGCGTGTTCACACAATAGGAGAGGAGACTGACAAGAGAGATCTGATGCTGGGAGCGGCCATGTCGTCAACTATATATGAAATTTTGAAAAGCATTTTACATTTCTAGTACTTTATACGCTGAACTTTTATCAATTCCTCTCAGAATGTTGGAATAAATCGAGCTTTTTCCCAGATATAAAGTTGCTGTAACTCTGGTAGTTGTGGAATCTCGAAGTCCAGATTTTTGCAACATAGGACTACTGTGGTCCCCCACCAGAGATTTTCAACTTCAAACTTTGGTACAATATTAGAAAATAATATGTTTAAGCCTCCGTAGTATAGAAAATGAATTGTTATTAACGTCCTAAACGAGCTGGTGAGCTCCTAAGGACGGGACCTACAGTTTTTGATAAATTGGGCTCCGAACCACTGTGTTCAATGGACCCTGGCGGAATTTGAACCCGTGACAACGCGCACAAAAAGTATAGAAAGGTAATAAGTCTCAGGCTTAAAATTTTGTACACATCGATTACAGTACTCTGTGTACCCCAAACAGGTTTTCAAGCCACACAAAGAACCTCTTCTACAGAGGAAGTTATCTTAAAAATGTAATTTTGTCCATTGTCCAACAGCATTTTGGAACCCACATTAGAGCTACAACATGTAGTAGTGGAGCCACGTTACTACTTACAGCTAGCCTGTGGTATGCTGAGTCTAATAGCTTTTAATCCAAGAACCTACGACTTACCTGGATTGAGAAATTGAGGTTTCTGTAAATGCCTGCATACTGAGAATTTTGTGCGCAGCATGAAACAAACTATGACCGCCATAGCTGAACCAAGTGAAATAGAGAAAAAAAGCTACCATTACATAAGGAAACTTCCATACCATATATATATATAAAAGGTCGAGCGTCCAGTGATGTACCACTTATAACAGAAGGACCATTTAGTGACTTCCTATTTCTCTATCTTCACTATTTCCTTTTCCCATCTTTCTTACTAGTTAATCTTCCTTACTCTACAAGTTTCTAGCGTCTTTATTAGTCTTGATAAAGCAGTAAACTAAACTGGGAAACGCGCTGACAATGCATCATGATATCATTTTAAAAAAAAGTGATATATCAACAAAGGGGACTCCAAAGAGAGAGAGAGAGCAAGTACAACTATTTTAAAAGTAGCATCCCTGGCAAGAATGTCTATATTTTTTTTCCTTCTTAACTTACATTTACAATCATTATTGGCACACAAAATATGGACTGGTACAGATTTAGGATCTTTTTTTCCCTGGTGTTAATTCCCACCTTTTGGCATATGTAGGTTACTTGACAACACTCCAAAACATTAATAGACCATGGATACCATTTATTTTTAGTAGACCATAATTTCTTAAGTTTTTTTTTTCTTCTTCTCTCTATTTTATTTTTACTACTTTCTATATTTAAAATTTTTGGCGTTTGCCTCCTCCCTGAGAAAGGAATCAGTCAAGTTCCGAAATCGATAGGAATGTTCTTTCATATACATTCATGAGAGTTTGTAATAATGCCAAGTACGTAAATTATTTTTTTACACTAATTCGAAAAAATAAATAAATAATAAAATAACGTTTTCATGCTAGAGGCCGCAAAAGTTAAGGAACACCTACCAGAGCTCCGTATCATTGGCAATTGACTGGAATCTCTTACAAACTTGACTTATTCGACAAAGGTCCTGTTCCAACAAATAGCTGAAAATAGTCAGTAGAACTTCATCTGGCAATTCGTACTGTAAATAATGTGCTGCAGTTGGAGATGTGGCAGACGAGCCTGGAAAAAAAAGTAATTATTATAGGAAATACCTCTAAGTAAATTACAACTGCAGCAAA
>JAGDQP010025701.1:0-23511 GCA_022664845.1 Lepisma saccharinum
ACTGCTCGAAAATAAAAGTTTGTCAAAGTTTAGGAAATACAAGTGTCTCAACTATACTAAAAAATAATCCGTTTAATTTTGTTTTTGGAAATGGCGTTCAAATGTGGCGAACTTTTCGAAAACAACTAACTCCTGTTGTTACAGTGAAAGTAACAGTCCGAAAATCCTAAAGGTATTCTTACGATAAAGTACCTACAAGTGGTTATATAAAGTTGTAAAGAAGTATGTACTTTGTTATGGAGGGCAGTAAAACATTTCCGAAGTATTGGAATTGTCGATTTTACTCTAAGTTGTCAGAAATTGTGTATCCTGTACAAACCACATTGGATACTCTTTTGACATAAAAAAACTAACTACACACAAATATCTGTCATAAAAAAGAAATTATTTCATTATATTAATTTATCAAAAGTAGTACAGCATACACGTTTCGAACTTCAATAATTATCAAAAATGTATTTTAAGAAGGAATATTTCACTAGACACTTTTATGGAGGTGGGAGAGGGCGGAAAAACATACTGGTCCCTTAAATTTTCATAAATTATAGAAAAATATTACAAAAATCTATTAGTTGACTCGTGCATTCTTCTTACACTTCCCGAATTGAGATGAAAAGGGTCATGATATAGAGGCCCATATTCAATTTTTGAAGGCGGACCGAGCAATTATTGTTACACTCCTCCACGAAGCTATTACCTTCACAAAATCAGAGATTATTTAAAATGACCCAGTCACTCCTAATTAAAGCCGTTATTATAAAGGATCTGAATAAATGTCCAGCTAACTCGGAAAATCTCACTAATTTATTAGTACCTTTCCACACACAAGCTGTGTAGTCTCACGTACGAACCATTACTAAAGCAGCTGGAAGCGTTTCCAAGGAATAAAGTTGACACCGTATCACATATACACTAGAATCTAGAAAAAAAATATCCCGTCCTTCAAGCAAAAAGGATTTTAAAATAGACTAGACCACAGCATAATTTCGTACGCAAGATTTCGGTTGGGTAGTTGTTGGAGACGTGCGCGACACGACTTACAGTTACATTTCATGGTGTGTTCCGAGATGTTCCGCTTTTATATATTAGTACATTCTGCTTTTATATACTAGTTCTAAATATCAGAAAATACAAGGAGCTGCACTGACGGCCAAACCCATTGTCATTGCTCACTACGTGTTAATCGAAACTTTATATTGCAATCCCAAATCTACTTGGTAAGATAAAGATAAGATAAAATGAATTTTATGGGAGGTAACAGCACTGTGGCCTACGCCCGTCCCGGTTACTTCTTGGTGTTGTTGGGTGTAAACCACACCATGATACACGTTATTTCCTTAAGTGACCGCATTCAAACAATTTCTCAAGAAAAACTTCAAACACATTAGGGTAAAAATTACATTCTTTTATATTTCAAGAGGATGGGGAAGATCTAAATAACAATTGGTTTGTAAGAAATTTTCCTACCCCAAAATTCAACTATTGACGCCTGTGCCTCATGCAAAATCAGATTTCAATTTTTTGGCCCACCCTGCTCTACATTTCACAAGCAGTACTCAAACGTTTTATTGGCATTACACTGGACAATTTCATTACCTTAAGCCCAAATTACATTACAAAAAAGTGATTCGCAAACTTGTAGAAATTCAAACTGAGATAAAAAACAAAAATCGCATCTGTTAACATGGAATAATATAATAAACCCCAACAAGCATGTTTACAGTGATGTAAATTCATTTCAGATGAGTGTGGATCGGTCCATTTGAAATTATCTAGTAAAGTTGCTTGATATCCTTCAATTCTTTTACTTTTCTATTAATATTTATATCCCTTGTCATATGTGAATAGTTCAAAACAAATATACATTTATTTTTATCCCCATACAGTAATTAGTGGCGGCCGTTTCAGTATTGCGGCGCATGCCAAAACTTGCGTTTGCAGACGTTCACAGAAAATGTAATATCTGCGGACTGGTTTATTATAGGACATGGAAGAAAAACTTTCTTTTCTATGAGGTCTACTTTATAATTTTAGCCTTTAGCATGAAGAGTCTAAAATGCCATCGAAGTGGTCAAAATGGTGTTCAAATGCAATTATCGAAATGGACATGGCCTGAGCCAAAGCTGCCTAAAGGCCTTATAAATAAAATTCAAAATCAAACTTCGAAACCTGAACCATAAATATTGTAAAATTGAGGCTCTTGGTCAACCCGTCCGATCAGCGTGGGAGCAGTAAACCAATCTCCTCCCTCCGGGTAGAGGCCTCATCCAGTAGTAAATTGAATATAGCTGTGATTTATTTATTTATTTATGAACAGTGTATTAAAAACACAATTGGTCCTCAATGTGTGTACCACGGTTTTGAATCGGCATCAAAAGTTACTCGTATTTAAATTTAGACTTGCGTATATTGATCTAAGGTTAGATTGTGCTATGAATCAGAACTTAACGATTACATTAGGTACTATACTGCAAATGTCATTGGAGAATTCTTGAAACATGATTATTGCTTCACTTTTCAAACTCAAAATTATTTTTTTACGTTTTCCTGTATAAAATATCTTCTAACGAAAAGTAATGAGTAAGGTCTATGTTCTCTTCTATTGTTATTTGATGTTCAAGTACTAAGCAAGTTTAGGAGCTTCTAAGCACGTAACATTTTTAATGGAATTTGAATCAATGGGCTCAGTGGAGGCCTGCCGTACATGAACCCAGAACCAAGTGAACAGAAACCGGATGTGTTAATCATTACCAAATATGGATGTTTTACATTACTAGAGTAAATGGAAGGCAAATCAAAGATTTTTAAAGCAAATCTTTCTGAAGTGCGAGTATTGAGTTTCCATTACCTAACATGGTTTCGATACCAGTTGCCGACCATCCTGACTGAGGCGTTTCCAGCGTTTATCATTCACACCAGGCAAATGCTCGGAAGATATTCAAATTTTGTTTAAAAAATAAAAACACAAGGCAAATGCCTGGATGATATTTTCAACTTGGTCCCTCGTGGACTTCCTCCCTTCCCTATCTATAAGCCATAACTATAACTATCCTAAGCCATATTTATAACTAAATTCAAATTCCATTATCTATCATATCAAACACAGCGTTGAGTTGTGTCTCTCGTAGTGCGAAGGCCTTGTTCGGTGCTGCTCTCAAACGATCCAAATACAGTGGGAGAAATAAGCGGAAGGGTTCTGGTGAGCATATAAACTTACTATGTGACACCTATTGGGCAAGTGGGAAGAAGGAGCTCCCCTGTCAACGAAAAATTCTCGGAGATATGCACCCCTCCAATATCATTCATAACAACATATACGCACATACTGACACGCAATAGATGGCAAGGGCAAACAACCAGGCGAATGACAGGGGTCTTCCTGTCTTATATTTAGAGCAAGAACTAGCGAAGTGACATTGTCACATGGAAACTATAAACAGAACAGGCGGGTCCCTTCTCCCATTCAAATTGGTAAGTTTAGTGAATTCAATTTGATTTTGAATTTGATATAAAGCATTGAGGCAATTTCGGCTCAGGCTGAATACGTTTCATGAAGTGGTACAGTGTGGTTGCTGCCGGGCTTTAATTTCTTCACTTGGAATCTCCTCAGGAACGTGAGAACAGACTTGTGCTTTCCATACGTAAACTGACAAAAAAAAAAAAAAAACTTTTGTAGTGCTTAAAAACTACCTACAAATTTGAAGTTCTTCGCCCTGAATGTCGGAGTAGCTGCATGCATACATTATACTAATAATATATTTCCCACCGCAGTGAACATAGGAAAGAACTTCTTTAGCCATTCTTTGATCTTTTTAGCTTTCATTTAATAGACCCTCAAAAGCTCCTCTAACAATAGAGAGAGCATACCATTATAACCGGGTAGCTGGTAATTCCGGATAGTATTTATTTTGTGTTACGCCTGATACATAGATAACCAATTTAACGCTAATGTGTAACTGGTTGCATAATCACATAGCTAATCAATCCTTACTATAAGTATATGGAAAATCAGTATACGTGACCCTTTAGCGTTCGGAAACCGATCTTCGGACTCGGTAAACTTTGGTAAACTTTATTTTTAAATGGGCCAGTCTAGTAACATTGGACTTCGTCCCGTCGCCTTTCGCGTTTGGAGTCGCTTCCCCCATCCCCTTGGTGGGTATGTGAACGTAAGAAAAACAATGGACAAGATACCAAAAGAAACCCCAAGAAAATAACACCAAAAGTACGGCAAGCTACAACTTAGATACGGCAACATGGGACGAAAAGGAAAACATGCGGAGAGAGCATACTCCGTCTTCAGTAAGAAGACTTCAGTTGGAAAGATACAGATATTATGTATGCTAAAGATCCAGTGGTTGTCTCCGCAACCCAAGTAAAGGGAGGGAAAAGAAAGAACAGTGCAGGAAGAGGAGCAGAAGCGAAAGGGATGAGTAGGAAAATCAGGAATCAAATGAAGACGAAGAGGATACAGCGGAAGAAACAATTGAAAGATTTCTAAACGTACAAAGGCCATACGCTGAGCGTAACTAAAGTCGGAAGAGAGAAAATAAACGGAATAAAATAAAAGGAAAGATGGTCACATGCTTGGTATAAATCAGCTTCCTTTAAGGAAAACTTTTGAAGTGTACTAAGGAGAACGAATGGTTCAGACAAAGAAGCAACATTCAGGGGAAATCCGAATACTTAATAAGACCATTAAAAGAGAAAGTAAGCATGTTAGAAGTAACCCAAATATTAGAACTTCTTGAAATGAAAGAACCGAAAAGAAATGTAAACACAAGAGTTAAGATTTTAAAGGCCAGATGCTGCGCCTGGAGGATGAAGTAAGGAATTTGAGAGTCAACGTTAAAAACGTTTTAAAGACAAACTTTTCTTAATCAATTCGTACTGACAAGTAAAAATAATTTTGTTTAAGCATGACTAAAAAGAAAAAGCATGAGCACGCCCAGTTAAGAATTTATGAAGTTACTGTATATGAAAGCGCACCCTTTTCATTTTATTAATGCATAAACAAAATTATTTTTACTTTTTAGTACGAATTGTTTAAGAAAAATATGTATTTAAAAAGTTTTTATTTTAATTATTTTTTCCTAGTTATTTCGGTGCTCGGATACATTTTCTCAAATTAAATGTTTATGCCCCACATCCTAAAATGTTCTGCACCCAGACTAGTTGGAGGCTATTATTTACTTTAGGATAAAGAAGTTCATATTTAAAAAAATATATATATACTTTTAAAATGTATAAATATATAGAAATACATGAAAGTATCAATATAATATTATATTGTTACCCGACTTACGTCGCTCTGCAAAATTACATCATTCTATGATGTAGGGAAATGAGTTAGATTTACGTTCCAAGATTTGAGGACACCACGAACCATTGTGAGCTAGAGAAAAGTATGTAAAAGAACAATATTAGGCAAAACATAGAAAAATTAGAGATGGTAAAGGAGAAAATCGCCAATCGTGAAGAAAAATGCAGGAAACAGGAAATCAATATTCGACGTAGCTCCGTGACAGAGATAAGAAAACAAACTCTTGAGGAAATAATGAGGTAAAAAAGAAGAAGATAGCAGCAAGGACAATTCAAATTAGGGAAACAACAACAAAACAAAACCGGCGCTATTTGTAAGATCAAAAGAGAAAAAAGGCTGAAAGACCTACAACAAAATTTTGCAATAGCTGTTGTCACTGTAATAGGAAAGCTGAAGGCAAAAATCAGGCAGACTAAGATGGAAATTTTGACTGTAGCAAATCATCGGAACGAATTGGAGAAGATTACTCTGAAACTCCTGATTTTGGACAATATTAAATCGAATATCAGAGATTAAAAAATCATTGCCACACTTATAGACCAAGACATTGATAAAGAGGACCTTATAAAGGAAGCTAGAAACTAAAGAGTTCTAGACTCAGAACAGGGCTTAAAAATAAAAGGAAATGCCACCTGGTTATAGAAATGACCTATAGGATCAGGCAACAATGTGATAAGTTGTTCATTAGATACGAATCAAACAACAGTACCAAAACAAACGGACTACATAGCAGTACCAATATGTTACAAATATTATGATTACGGCCATGTTGAAAAACATTGTGTTGAAACAAAACAACTTAAAATTAATTCTGTAAAAATACCCACAAAACGGAGCTATGTTCCGAGAAGGAAGAAGAAAATATCATGCTATGTGGAATAAGAACAAAGAAATACACTACGAAGGACAGAGATGGAAGCCCAACTTGTAAGTTTTCTTATCAAGGGATAATCGGAAGCATTGGTTGTGGATAATAATCCAAAAACCAAAGATGCTTGAGATGTTTTAAAAAACAATTTATAACTCTCGAGTACAAATAAAAGGAGATAAAGGAAAATGCAAGAATTCAAAGAATAATGGAAGACAAGAAAGGAAGAAATAAAGTACCGTACAAATAAATAAGAAACAAAGAAACGTAAACTTTTAAAGAAAAAGGTCACAAGATTTGGGAATTATTTAACAAAATTAAGGAACCTCCCAAAAAGTAAAAAAATATACAATCAAAATAGCTATAGAAAATAACACAAAAAAGAAATAAACAAAAATCAAGAGAGTGAAACGGCTGTAGCAGGTGAAAGGAAAGTAGAAAATGCAAATAAAAGCAATGGGGAAAATGCGCAGGATCAAGTTGTAAAACGAGACAAAGAGAAAAAAGGATTATGGATACAATCCAACAAACTTTGTGAAAATTTATAAAGAACTCAGAAACTTAAGCCTTGAAAACCACAGATTTTTGCTACAGCTTTGAGATTCTCAGTTATCAATCTCCTTGAACAAAGGGATAAAATCACGTTTCTTACTACGGATAAAGTGGAAGTAATTCACTTAAAAAGGAACAAATTGCCAACGAATTGTAAAGAATTATTGATGGTATGTATAACCCCCAAATTTGATGGGTTTGATACAAATTTACGTGCATTCATTGATTTCCACCAAATTTTGTACTTTAAGTAACAGAGAAAACCAACAATTAGATAACCAGAAAACCATAGAAATTGTTCATATTTAAATATTGGTGAATGACGAAGGCTGCAAAATCAATGAACACATAACACATATTACTGAAAACAGAAAACATGCATATCAATCAGAAAATTACAATTTACTCTTAAAATCAACAGATTTATTTCAAAACACACTTCTAGCATGTCTCATGGAATATAGGGCTGGTGTCTGAGATTCTGTTTTCACATTTAGTATGAGGGCATCGAAAATTATTTGCGAATAACTGGTGACCTGGACGTCAAAGGTCAAATATTTAACAGTGTATATCTCGCAAACGGTGAGACATATTGAGATTTTGTTTTCACATTTGGTATGAGGGCATTGAACACTATTTGTGAAAGAAGTGGTAACCTCGAGGTCAAGGGTCAAATATTTAACCACTGTGTATATCTCGTAAACGGCTAGACATATTGAGATTCTGTTTTCACATTTAGTATGAAAGCATCGACAATAATTTTAGAAAAAAGTGGTGACCTCGAGGTCAAAGGTCAAATATTAAACCCTGTATACCTCGTAAACGGCTAGACATATTGAGATTCTATTCTCATATTTAGTAAGAGGCCATAGAATAGTATATGCGAAAAACGTGGTGACCTCGAGGTCAAAGGTCAAATTTGAAGATAGTTTGCTAACTTCGCGCCCCGTGGTCGTAGAATAATGAAGCTTAGAATACAGTGAATTTTAGTCACCGGAATGTAAAATATGAAAACTTTAAGTTCCTAACTGTTGCGCTTTCCGAGATATGGCGGTTTGAATTTTTCATATGCTGTTCTTTTATGCCAATAACTATGAAAACTTCAAATTGTGTTATTTTGTTCACAGTAATGCTGAATTTGAAAACAGTTTCATTCTAATTACTATTGCTTCCAAGATGTCGAGGTTCGAATTTTGTCGAATTTTAACGTTTTAGACGCAGAATTGAGAAACTCGCAGATTCTATATTATTTGAGTCGAAGAAGCAGAAGATGAAATTTCCTTCTCTCTACCTATTGTCGCTTCCAAGATATAGCGGTTTGAATTTGTCGAATCTTCGAATTTTCCACGCAGAATTGAGAAACTCGCAGATTATATGTTATCCGGGTCGGTGATGCCGAATGTGACATTTTCTTCTCTCTACCACTTACCATTTCCAAAATATAGCTGTTCGAATTTTGCTCTTTTGGTCCTAGAACTATGGAACTCAAAAATTATATGTTATTCGGGTCGATAATGCTTCCAAAATATGGATGTTTGCTTCCAGCTTAGTCTAGAATCGTCTCTAGCCAAATGCACAAAACCTTGAATGCGTTTAACTGTACGTATATTCGCCATGCTGCAGGAAAGCGGAGTAATTGTAATAATTACTATTTTTACTAGACCTCATGTTAGAAAAAACGCACAAGAAATAATATTTTCTGTGATTCTTTGACGACATGCTAAACGTTCGGTTTACAATTCCATAAATTAGCCTCTTTGCGCTAATTTATAGATTACAGACCCCGGCGTGGTACTGGAGGATGAATAAAATGTGAATTTCCAAGCTATTTCCTCAAAATGTACTTATAATTCACTGGTTATGAATGTACTATATTGTTTCTTTTGTTGAGCATTGAACATTGAACTATGGTGGTTCAGATTTTGCCCTTTTAGTTTTAAAATTGAAAAACTCGCAAAAGTTATCTCGCTTCCGTAATATGGCTGTTCGGGTCGGCGAAGCAGAGATTACACAGAGTTTCCACTGTAACTAAACTCGTCTGGCACCAGAACATGTATTGAATGCGTCTATTATATATTATTCTGTCTCTGTAGTGTTGGTACAAAACATGGGATTTGTTCCCTTCGGATGGTATTTCGCTGCATGGGTAAATAAGACATGCACAATACTGCTTTAAGCAGAATTCACCCTAGTATTAAACGTTTGTTGCTATGAATGGCTAAATAAAACATACGAAACGTGTGTGAGACGTCTTTCGATCCATGTTTTGAGGGTAGTTCGTGCTTTTGTTAAGAAAGATATATTTTAGCACGAAATTTAGGTAGAAAAGAGTTTGGGGAATTTGTAGGGTAAAAAGTGAAAAATATGAACAAACCGCCTTGTAAGTTGGTGTTTGTAATTGAGAAAAGTGACATTATTTAAGCCTGTATTTTGCGAAAGAGACATTAGAACATAATTTTTGAGGTGTTATTGAAGTTCGAAAATAGTCCTATTGGAGATACCTTGCACAAGTGTATATCAAGATTCATTGCTTAAAGATGTCTGTATTTCACGCTTTGCGACCACATTGAGTACTTGTATTATGTATTTCCATACTCCCGACTACTTCGAAATACCTTTTAGCCTCTGAAATGTAATTCGGTAGCAAGACGACAAGCAGTGTTTGCAGTACTTTGAATAAAACGAAAGCTAGAAAGTACTGAAGGCTACTTGAAAAGCAAACTGGCAAAAATGTGGTCTATAGAAACACTTCAACGGTTTTGCACCTGATAATTTCATTTATACAGCATGTGAAATATTCCGAACTAAACTAGCTGAAACTTGCTTTTATGATTTTATTGTTAGAATACTCTGCAACTGCTTGTTGGCTGATAGTTAATGACAAACTTACACATTTTCAAAACCAACTTAGTAACTAGTATGGATAGGATACAAACTATTTAAGGAGTATAGTTAAAAGACATATTTGAGTTAGCCATGACAAGTTGGGAGCCCATAAAAAGCCTGCCCTCGCTCACAAGACCACAGACACTGACGAAACCAATAAATTGCAGGGAGAACTAAATTGTAACAAGGGAACAGTGACTATTTGCGAGCAAAGTTGGCCGTCGAGTGTGGCATGAAAACCTTGTTTTAGTATAATTTGTGATGAGCGCTTTATACAATATTCCTTTGACTCTAGCCATGAGTGTGTCACCTTATTAACCAGAATCACCCAGATAAGCCGTTTTACCTATCATTTAGAGCGGGTGTCTGGAGTGCACTAGAGAAAGTCATACAATCAAACACCGCGCTTCTGTACCAGGACCGCTTTGTGGTCTATTTCCACCACGTCGAACTACCTAAGTGTGAGAGCCGCGTAAAGCAAAATCTAGCCACCGCTTCAGAATATATAGAGCGCAACCGCGGTATAGTGAGAATTAGAAATGGCGATAATAGCTGTCTAGCTCATGCCCTGGTTGATGCAGTAGGATTAATTGATAACGCAGATAATAAAAAGGAGCAGCACAAGTATTACCATCCAAAATTTATGGCGAAAGAAGTGTATGTGTTGTGCAAAAACGTCAGTGTGGCTTTAGGTGGGTGTAGCTGAAATTAGAAAATTTCAGCACAACTTAACTGAGCATAAATTAACTGTGTATGCTGGCCTATCTGGTGAGAAGCCGCTATTTGAAGGCCACACTGAGGGTAAACGAATTAATCTGATACACAGCGATAATCACTACGATGTGATTACAAATTTGACAGCTGCATTCTCTTGTAATTACTATTGCGAGGAGTGCCATAACAAATTTAACACCAAAGACCGGTATGCGGGAAAGTGTAAGTCTTTGTGTTGTAAATGTCAAAATAAGCCTGCGTGCACACCTACCACCGACAGATCGATTTATTGTAAAGAGTGTAAAAGGTGTTTTTATGGTGCGGAGTGCATTGCTAACCACCAGCGTAATGCATTATGCAGCACTTTGAGGGCATGTAATATGTGCCTGAATGTTAATGTGGTTAAAAAATGGCTGAACCTCTACGTCTGCGATGAGTCACTTGGCACTGTATTTCGCAATATGATGGTCCGTTCATTTATGCTACATACAGCCTACTCGTGGGTATATTCCTCGCAAATATTGAGTGTCGGTAGGAGAAGGAAGTACCCGCTGGAGTATTGGAACATGAACCCAATCTGCTGGTGTGCCAGCAGGAGTGCTATAAGTGTAGCAGTAATGAACAGTGTTGTTTTACTGGTACAAAACAGCACATATTTTATGGTGGAGCTTGGTGTAGGATTCGGATTATCTAGCTGTAAAAAGAGCGGGTATTAATAAGATAAAAGCTATGACGCCCACTTTATTCGGCGGAACATGATGCTCAAGAGAAACTGGACTCTCCGAATAATTATGCACGGGGGTAAAATTATGTCTATGGAGTACCTCTACTTAAAGTTTATCGAGGCGTTCAATTTATCCATGGCTAATGGGCACTTTCCACATCTATTTAACACCTTGACCAATCAGGAGTATTGCGGAGCGCTGCCAGGAATAGCCTATTATGATGTGGGTCATATGAAGAAGAAGCAGAGGGAGAAGTTTAAGAGATGGTATGTGGAAGAGAAAAAGAGGCTTGGTGCTAAGGTTTTTATATTTAAAGACCAGCTGATACAATATTGTGTCGAGGATGTGAATATACTGCGTGTGGCGTGCGTTAAATGTATGAGCGAGTTTCACATTCTATCGAAGGTAAATCAATTTCTCGACACAATAAGTATCGCAAGCGCATGTAATTTGGTGTTTAAAAATAGTTCCTACAGCCGAACAGTATCGGTATCATCCCGCACAATGGGTATAGATAGCGGGATACCTAGTCTGTACAAGCGGTTCAGTGGACTGGGTATGAGGCACAAAAATTAATTATTAATATTAAGCATGCCGGTAATGGTAGTGAAGTTGTGGTCAAGGGAGAATTTAAGATAGATGGGTGCGCCCAACACAGGGCGCTGAACATATTTGAAGGTATCAAGGGTTCGTATACTAAACAGCGCGTGACAACCCCATTCATAACGATCCGTATAACACTTTCAATATGCGTTATAAGAGTACGTGTACTTAAATAGCGCGATTGAAAGAGCTGGGCTATACATTACACGAGATGTGGGAGTGTCAGTGGCGTCATTTCTTTAGAGAACTCCTGACGTGCATGATTTTGTGCGAGCCCATTACGAATCACCAATTAGACCTCGGGATGCCCTGTAAGGTGGCCTTGTAGATGCTACAAAGCTCTACTAGAATGTAAAACCGGGGGAAGAGGGTGAAGTACGTAGACATTATTTAATTCTACTTCTACTACAGCAAAGTCATGAAATACTCTATCGGCCACCCGAAAATCTACTTTGGCGATACCAAGTGTCCCGACATCTCTACACTCGAGGGGATAATAAACGGTGCTGCCACCGGATAATCTCTACTATCCGGTTCTCCCCTATTTATATCCTCTGTGCAGAACAGGCGCAGACAGTCACAACAGCGAGGAGGAATGTAAACACACTGATAAGAAGCGAGCTTTAACCGGTGGGTAGGTAGTAGACGATGGGAGAAAGACTGTCGAGAAGAATACAGGGTGCCCGAGAAGCACGAGGTGTTGGAGCACGAGGTCGTCATGTACGATCCTGACGGGAAAGAAGGTGGTCTTTTCACCGAATATATTAATATGTTTATGAAATGAAGACCGAGTGTAACGGGTGCCAAACTCGCACTAAACTCGCTGTGGGTAAGTTCGCACAGCGAGAAACTTTGAACAAACAAGCACTAATAGGGATCCTGAGGAATATTTTGATAAATTAACCGACCCCAATATTGAGTTGAAACCATGAATTACAGTAGGCGATATAGTTCGCCTGCTGAAATGGGTGGTCGACGATAGTGTTGGGGTCTCTGTGAAAAATACAAATGTGGTAATTGCAGCGTATACAACAGCCGTCACCAGGCTTGAACTATACTGCATACTTAGGTCTACTCGCGGAGCGAATATTATACTACGACACCGATGGTATAATATATATTCAACCGGACGGCGCTTCACAATTAAATATGGGGGTATCTGGGTGAATGGAAAAATTAATTAGGCGTATACGGGACAGACGCATATATCAGAGAGTATCCTGCTGGCGGTCCAAAATGTTACGGCTATGACTTACTAAAGCCGGCCAACAATAAAAGTAAATGTAGTTGTAAAATTAGGGATATTAGTCTAAATTATAGGACGCTGAAACACATTAATTTTCAGCAAATGCGAGAAATAATTGTGAATAGTCTCCCAGCTGTTATTATTCTCACGGGTCACCAGATTGCCCGAACAAAAGACTATAAATTAATTAGAATGACGGAAGCTAGCCAAATATATCATGTCGCGTCTAATAAAGAAAGCGTTTGGATAACTATGATACTCTACCCTATGGATATAAAAGAAAACGATTAGAATAAATAAGGTTTTATGGTAAAAAAATGGATAAGCAAATTTAACGAAATTGGCATATGTGTCGGTCTTGCGTATGATGGTTGGGGGAAATTTTTTGTAGTTTTTAGTTTACGTAATTACTGCGCACATATACACTTTTCACTTACTGAGTGGTATAATTTTCTATCACATTGACAGATATTTTAATACTACTATAGCAACTGCGCTGCCCACAGAATTTTCTCTAAGCTAATTACGATGTATTATTATCAGATAAGATTAGAGGTTTTCTGCAGTGTTTTATCCTTTCAACAGAAAATGCCAGGAAAATTTCAGTGTTTATACGTGAAGAAAACTTCATCTTTACTTTCCGTGTATTCAACATACAATATTTACATGTGAAGTCGTGAGAAAATGTTTAAAACAAATTCCTGAATTTAAACTACTACTAAACAAAGTGCAGGGGAAGTATTTACATTTGTAAGTCGTAATAATAATAATAATAATTTATTCCATTCCTTATTCGTTCTGTCATATATTAGAATATGGAGTGGCAGACGCATTTTACATGTATAGTCGCAGGACCTACATCCTGCGGGAAGAGCTACTTTGTAAAAACATTACTTGAGCACTACAGAAATGTATTTAAAAATATAGTATGGTGTTATGGTGAATGGTAGCCCTTATAGGACACTCTCTCACAATACTGTAAATTTAAAGAAGGCGTGCCCACATGGTGACGAGTTTTCGGCGGCCGATGGTCTGCACCTTATTATTATGGATGATTTAATGCGTGCTTGTAATAATCGGGTTGTAGATATTTTCATCAAAGGTATCCATCACCGAAATTTAATTGTTATTTTTATAACTCAGTTTTCACCAACACTGCGGAATTGCGTGATATTTCTTTAAATTGTCCCCACATCTTATGTTTTAAGAATCCTTGAGATCAGGCTCAAATTAATTATCTAGCACGTCAGTTGTATCCGGGTAGCAAAATTTATTCAGGAAGCCTATCAAGATGCAACCAGAAATGCTCATGCTTACCTCCTCTTTGATTTAAAACATAATATCGACAGAGAGCATCGGGTTCGAACAAAGGTTTTTTCCCACGGGTTCATTAATTATGTTTATGTACCGGTAAAAAATAATAACCTATAGCCTATATATTAACAGGTATTTTTAGTATAATAGCCATTAGGGTGGAAAACAGAAAAATGATTAATAGGCAAAGTGCTCACTTACTAAGACTTTTAGCAACGGCAAAACCTAAGGTACGCAAGGCAATATTACAAAATGCAGATTCCGAATTAATTCTCTCTATCTGTGAATGTTCGTATAACATATTGCAAGGAAACGTTCCGTTAAATAAAAAAGAGAAAACTAGATTGCTGAAATATAAAAAAGAACTTAGATATCTGGTGCGGAAAAGTCCGTAGCTGCAACAAAAGAAAAAACGTATAATTGTACAAAACGGGGGATTTCTCATAGTATTGCTTGCCCTATTCTAGGGGGTTTACTATCTAGTCTGATTTAATTATGCAGCATGCGAAAAAACTTATTTTAATCTCGCCAGAAAAAATACATCTTTATCAAACTATATCTAATCTCGACGAGATGAAACAAAAATTAAATTATAAGAGTTTAAGTGTAGACGAGAAAGTGGTACAATATAAAGAGGTGCTGCAGAAATATTTACATTTAGTTAAAAAAACACAGCCACTGGAATTAGAAGAATCATTAGGGGGAGGAGCCTGACGAGGAGGATGAAATAATATCTACTATCCCCTAAAATTTGTCTGCGTAAAGCACGCCCTTTATTACGCAGATTAAAACAAAATCCCAACATTCAATGGAATGATAGTGGTAATGTTAATACATGTTCTAAATTATTCCTTTGTACCAATATATTAGGTTTAATATCGGATGTTGTCAGGTGTTGTAAGAGAAATATTCCAACTAGCGGTTGGGAACCCTTTGCTGTACTATTAGCAAATTCAAATATACTCTAAGAGTAGTTTGGTAACCCTCAACGTATAGTGTATATTCAAAAGTTGACAGCTGCTGATGCTCCAAAAACAGAGTAGGAGGAGCCAGAACCATCACGTAAACGTAAAGCTGTCACTTGGCGCAACTATAGACTATGGTGAATTTGGCTAATATTTACTACAACCCATCGCATTTTGCATCATTTTCAACAGTTTAGCATTATGGAAAGCTGTAAAGAAAGTAATACATTTACAGCTGGTAGAACAATGGTTAAAAGTGCAGCCGGCATATACATTGCATAAACCAGTGCGAAAACGGTTTCAACGCAATCCCTATCTTGTGTTTAATATTGACGATAAATGGTAAGCTAATTTAAACGATATGCAAAGTCTACAAAAAAATAATGATTGGTACAGGTGTATTTTAAGAGTGATCAATCTATTTAGCCGCTACGCATGGGCTGTGCCTGTTCATAGTAAAACTGGTGAAACTATCATAAAATCGTTTAAGAAAATATTTGCATCTACCCCCAGGCGTAAACCTTTACGCCTACAAACAGATAAAGGTACAGAGTATGTTAACAGAGAATTCCAGGCGTACTTAAATAAGCAACATATTCATTTCTCACAACAATAACTCCCGATATTAAGGCAAGCCTCGTAGAACGTCTAAATAGCAGCTTGAAGCAGAGAATGTGGAAATATTTTAGAGCGAAGAAGACTTACCGCTACATAGATGTGATCCTTCGACTTTTTCACGGATATAATTCTAGGCCACACGCAGCACACAAATTACTACCCGCTCTTGTGAATCAAGATACATTTCAACAATTGTGGAATAGACTGGTGAAACCCTCAGTGCTAGTGTTAAGACAAAAAATATAAAGGGAATATTGTGAGAATTACTAAAGCAAAACACCATTTTGCAAAAGGCTACGAAGAAAATATTTAAAATATTTACGCCTCTGGAAATATTTAAAATAAAACACATACAATATAGGGAGAACAGAATGGTTTATGTATTAGAGGATTAAATTGTGATGTGGTTGATGGTACATTTGATGACGAGGAAATACAAGCGGTCCCACTATCCAGAGTTTACAAAATATATGAAATTTTAAAAGTAAAAGTAAGCGTCTTCTTGCTACTTCATTTAATTCATGGATTTCTGTATTGTATTTAAAGAACGGCTAGCAACAATGGAAAGTTCCATCACGTCAACTTGCAGAGTGTTGTTAGATTAGTTGATATTGTAAAAGCTAAGACCTTCTTAAAGGTCGGTATTTTAATAATAATAATAGAATATTATAAACTAGTGTCGTAATTGTTTATATAGCAAAACTTGAATGATCCTTATTTCCAATATTATTCGCATCAAGCAGGCAGTGGCTATAATTTATAAAGATATGCACCTTACCAAGAAGGTTATGGTATTGGTAGTTTTCTAGGTGGTTTATTCCGTACTGTATTACCATTATTAAAACAAGATGCAAAAACTGTTGGTAAAGAGCTGTTACGTAAAACAATTAATGTGGCTGGAGACGTACTAGACAGTAATACCCGTTGAAGAAGCTTTCAAATCACGCTGGCAGGAAGCAAAAAGTAATTTAAAAAATAAAGCTGGAAATAAAATAAATCAAGTGTTAGTAATAGAACATGAACTGCAATTAATGATAAAAGGTATCCAACGCTTGATACTATGTTTCATGTTATATATGCGTCTGGATAGTCAGAGTATCGTCCCGGTATACCTCTTAGACCTAAGAAATATTGAGGAAAAATGTGATGTTTACTCCAAGAAATATTATAATAAATTGAATTTTTAGTCAGTGGGGGTTAAGGGATGTGCGTCTAAAAAGAGGAAATCAGTGGATAATTCCTACTATAATTGTAAATACTACTTCTATGGAGAGGACAAAGTGGAGGGCGAAGAGTAATACGTGAAACGAATCAAACTGGTGGTGAAGTTGTTATAAAGAAAAAGAGGAAAAAGAGAGAGATTTTTAATTATTGCGTAGCAGCAGTGTACTAGTTTTTACCTCACCCTGCCCCATAATATTTCTATGGAATATTTCGCGCCAAATACTCTGGCGTGTTATAATACAAAACTATATCATCCTATCGTGTTGGAGAAATGTGTGTGGGAGACAGCGGTTGTTGAAGTACATTATACAAGTTCATTTCAGAATGTTTCTCCAAATATACTAATAATATTTATTACAGGTCCACGGATAAAGAAATCTGAAATATAGCTAAAGTCATGCCCAGTATTATCATCTTGACGATATTATATCTCAAATTAACTATAAAAGCGATAAATAGAATTCGCAATTAAAAGTTAAAGCTTCCGTAAAACCAATTGAGGTCAGTAGAGTAAGAAAGGATGGAGAGAGTGTAGAAGTACGCCTATCAGGTGAATTAGTTAAAATAATAGGTTTCGATAATATACAGCAAGACAATATCGCACTTGTCCATGATCCAAGATGGAAATCGCTACCCACACACATGTAAATTTATAGTGATTTTGTAGAACCTCAGCTGGTAGGCGATACTATTGCTCCACTACTGCGTATTATAAATACGAATATTAAAGAGTATGATGCTAGTAATGTGCATATCTTTGAGAATCCTCATTATGTCGCCGTGCAACGTAAACAGTTTAATAAAACCATTATTGATTTAAGAGATAGCGCGGGGAATCCCCTTTCTTTCCAATATGGCAGTGTATGTGTAAAACTACATTTTTGTAGACGTGACATATAATACACTATTATAAAAATAAACTAGTGAGAGTATTAATAGAAGAAGAAATGCAGTGTGGGTGTACGAAATCAGATTAGATCTATTTGGGGGTCAGCCCGCTCAAACTATATTATAGGTAATAAAACGGTGCCATATAAACCTGTGGTGTCAATATCTGATAACGCACCCATAGAGTTCGTAGTTCCCGGCCACGGTGATATTGATTTACCCCATACAATGCTACATATTAAGGCTAAAATTAACAAAAGTGATGGTTCTGATTTAACATCTACCGATAAGAAAATTGGTCCTGTAAATGATTTTCTCAGTACAATGTTCAGTGAGGTGCAGATATATCTGAATAATCAAATAATTTCCTATTCTTCCCACACATATCCATATCGATCGTATATTTAAAAACTATTGAATTATAATGCCAACGTAAAAACAACCCATCTTCAGACTGCGATGAAGTTTAAAGATACTGCCGGTCAAATGGATAGGTTGTCTGATAGTAGTAATTCTGGTTTTAGACATCGTTCTCTTCTCACGATATTAAGTCTCCCCTTTGAATTAATAGGCTATATTCACGGTGATATCAGGAGAATCAGGAGAAATTTTCATTGAGTGATGTACAGTTTCGTATTCAGTTAATCCCCACCAAACAGGCTTTTTCTCTAATGGGCGAAGCAGGAGCTAAGGGGAAGTTGTAATTACAGATGCGACACTGTTTGTAAAAAAAAGTTGGCGTGTCGCCTACTATGAAAATAGCCCAAAATAAAGTATTACAAAACCCTACATTTAGAGTAAAAAATATCATACAAAATAACAAAAATACAGGTGAAAACCGAGACTTTACCTCAGAGAATTATGGATACCACAATTCCAGATCTGTTTTCTGGAATAGTGCCTAGACGTATTATTGTTGAATTTGTTACTAATTCCGCTTTTAATGGCACTTATACCACTTAATTTTATGCATTTCAGTATGTCATTCTTTATATTGTATGTTGGCGGAACTCCTGTTCCATCTAAACCACTACAACCAGATTTTGATAATAAGCTATATATTCAAGCATATTCTATGTTATTTACAGGTTCTGGTATTTATTGTTCTAATCAAAGTAATGATATTTCGCTTGGAGTATCCTAATTGTTATACTCTACTAGTGTTTGATTTAACTCCTGATTCTAGTGCTGGTGCTGCATTTCATACAAGTTTCCAGCGCCAGGGAAGTGTACGATTAGAAGTTCATTTTAACCAAGCACTGTCATCTCCAGTAACAGCCGTTATTTACGGTGCATTCTCTTCTGAACTGGAAGTTGATTTCCAACGAAAAATATATATTGATTTAAAAATGTTAAATACCGTTGAACTCTATGAGGCATTACAGCAGAATTTGCCAGATGGGCATTTTATAGGTGTACATGCTGTAGATCAATTACCTCGCTTAATGCATACATTGCCTGCAGCCCTACTCTCTTTCCAGCCTTAGTACGAAGTAGATTAAACAAATCAAAATGTATTCATCCGCGCCACTCACGTGCTCTGCAGCAACCAACATCAACAGGAAGTTCGTCTACTGGCTTACTGAATCACGCAATATTTTCTGTGAGTGTAAGCTACTTTTGGCCAGTAAATAACTAATATTGACTATTCTTCTAAATCACTATAGAAACGAGCTTGTCACTGTGACTGAAATTTCTTGTTTGAGATTTATATTCATGTGAATATTCATGTCTTTTGAATTTCTGGACGGAATCTGCCACATATTAGTAACATAGATCTGTAAAATCCCCTCGCATTAAGAAGAAATAAACACCTCTAATACGACCACGCAAAAGAAGTGTAAACACTTGTTTGGAACACGAACTCAAGCAGACCGGGTAAGCAAATCAAATAGTTTCGGCATGAGTTCACTACAATTGTCATGTAATAAAGGGAAGGCGCCCAGAACACAGGTAACACATACACATCTATTGACATTTTATAACAACACGGTCATTGTTTATTTGCTTTGAATTTCTAAGCAAAGTATAATCGCTTTGCAGGGATTGAAAAAAGAATAAATAAGAAGATAAAACTCAAAATTACTGAACCGGTTTTTTTTAAATCTGTATAATAAATAAATAATTAAATAAATACTACGTTCCGACGCACAAGTTAAAACCCGATTTTCCATAAGAATTCAATTTATTTTATAGTCTATGTCCTCCAGACTAATAATTTGTAGAAACTATTGCGGCATTTGCCTGGTATGATTGAAAAGAAACCTTGAAAATTTGAATCAGAATGGGAGGTCGATTTCCCATAAGTAGATTCTTTTTTAGTTTGGAAGATCATGGTTATTATTAATTGTACTGCTCAATATCTTTCTTTTCGAATAGGGGGCTCATTATCAAAAGTGAATGCGTGTACTTTCGACGTACTGTGAGCCTAAAAAATCATTCCTTGTGCCGCACAACACACTTTTGTTCTTTTTTCTGTAGGCGTCGACACACACAAATACACAGTTATGAAACTTTATTTTCGCTCACTGTATGTATGCTACTTGTAGAAATACCATTTATAAATTCACCTGCTATCTTTATGATTTCATTTATTCCTGCGCTTTTATATGCTTTACACAATTTATTGAAATGTTTGTAACTGTAACACGGTTTGTTTGTTTTTATTGGTTTTTTTTGCTGCACTTGTAAGCGCTTTTCCTTTTTGTGTTTCAAAACACGAGAGGGAGATGAGGGAATCAACTATCACTGCTGCTACTGAGCTCTGTATTTTCTACATTTTGAAATCAGCTGCATTGGCGCGCGAATTAACACGCATGCGGAGTAAAAGCCTAAATGTTTAAATGTGTCAGACTGAAATAAGACCGAATCTATTATTTAAAAAAAATGATAAATAATACGTTTATGTATCAAAATGTAGGAAAATGTCAGCATATTTACTTGAAATCATAAGCTTTACAATGCACTATGTTGCTGTAGAATACTGGCGCGATGAGTTTGATAGTCAATCAACACTAGCCGACCCACTTGGATTTGTTTACCTCTACTTCGAACTAAGCCTGGAAGGACTTTAGTTATTATTACTGATGCTAGTACAAAGTCTGGCGAGCACGGGTTGCCGTTTACATATGTAATACGGCCATGGAGAATATATGGACATCTATGGCCTTCCACCATATATACCGTATCATATAAAGTTTCTAAAACGAAACTATTTATACGTGGAATAATATACGTATTCAAGGTGATTTAACTCAGTTTTGTGGACAGTATTGTTTTCTCTTTTTAGCACGCGTCTGGCTATCCACTACAGGACTTCTTAAATAAATTCTCAACCGCCAACGTTAATGTTAAGGATATTATGCTTTATTCGTTTATGAGAATGGTCCCTGGCGTGAGATTAAGTTCTCCGTAAATCGTGTGTGTGTATGTGTGCGTTGGTCCTGGAGCCAGTTAGCTGTCTAATAGTGTTTTTTGTTGTTTTTTTTTTTAATTTAAGTGGCTGTAGTATTTTATCTATAATAAAAAATATATTTAAAAACAATATTTTTATTAACAAATTTTAATACGATCCTATATACAAATAAAAAGGTGCCGTGTACTTAGACCTACGTACTTTATGTCCTGCTGTTTTTGAGCTCCATCATCCATCAACTTATGTTTTCTTTTGCTTTGAAGACCCACCCACGCAAACATGGCACGAGCAGTGTTTGAATATTGAAAATATTATTTTCAACACTTTGTGTGTGTATGTTTGTTTGCGTGTGTGTGTACTCAATGCAAAGAAGACTTACAAATCTGACGATCAATATTCTGACCATACTCCTTCATGTATCTGTCAATGGCCGTGAGGAAAATAACAAAATTGTCCACCGCAAACATACAGTGAATTTTCTGCCAAGGGAATGTTGGAAAAACCATCATTCACATTAATTTCTTCACTACACTCACAACCAATACAGCTATTTTGTTTAAATAATAAATAACATACACACGCTTATTGGTTATAATCTTTGTCACTTTAATTTTCTGCGTTCTGTGAATGGCACCTTTATTTCTTAAAAGCAAAGTATGTGTCGAACCGGTGCAGTAGTGTGAGTCATCGGATGAGTAAATCGCACGTGGTGGGGCGAGAAAAACCAATGTAATTCCTTGCTATGTAGGTTTGGCTTGAAAATTGTGTTCTCTGCTATGTCAAATAGGGGTTGGTGTAGCCTTTTATTCAATGTTAAAATGGTTCGTAGCCTCTATGCGAGTTGTCAAAAAAGGGTCCCGTAGCTTTTTATAACCACAACAAATGCGACGCTGCAGCACGTACACCCCTAGATAATAGACGCCTTGCTATTAGTTAAATACAGTATAACCTACTATGCCATGTTATGTAGGTTAACTAGAGTACGTTCTTAAGGGTTTTATAATATAGTCCGTAGTTTTTTATGAACTGGATTAAGTTCTCTATGCTTCAAGACGGTGAGTAATGCGCACGTGGTGGGGCGAGAAAAAACATTGTATTCCTTTGCTATGTAGGTTAGGCTTGAAAATTGTGTTTTCTGCTATGTTAAATAGGGGTTGGTGTAGCCTTTTATTCAGTGTTAAAATGATTCGTAGCCTCTGTGCGAGTTGTAAAAAAAGGGTCCCGTAGCCTTTTATAACCACAACAATTGCGACGCTGCAGCTACACACCCCTAGAAAATAGACTCCTTGCCATTAGTTAAGTATAGCATAGTCTACTATGCCATGTTATGTATGTTAGCTAGACTGCGTTCTTCAGGGTTTGATAATATAGCTTGTAGCCTTTTTATGAATTAGATTTAATTCTGATTACGGATAAAAACAGCACCAAGTGATATCATCCTACTCTGGTTGCTTTTCTCTTGGCTTGTTCACTTTTTGGTGTTGCTCCATCCACAGCTCAATGATGGCTAGGAAATAGTGAGTCTTTCTAGTTTAAAGTCATCGAACGGCAGAACATGTCGTTAATGAAAAATATATTAAACAAAGTTTAAAGACTCTGTATATTTTTAAGACTAGTTATCTGTAAAATCAAAATAGCAAATCACATTCATTCTGTGCCTTGGTAGTTCACAATACATCTAACCGATGAAATTCTGAATCTCCTGAGAAACAAATTGATTGTTGCTCTTGAGTAAGCCTGATAATGACTTATGTGGATCAGTTTTCAAATAACCAACTAATACAACAATGCATCATTTGGCCATGATTGATACATCATGCAGGACAGAAAGTTTACCTAATAAACCTCTTCTCGCAAAGAAGAAATGTTGAGCAACCAGCTAAACCCAGTATCGTTGCAGGCTAGTATTTATTTTAGGATGAAGAAGTCCATAATAAAAAATATTAAAATATGATTTTAAAATATATAAATATATAAAAAAGTAACAATGACATATTGTATTGTCACCCGACTTACGTTGTTGTGCAAAATTTCATCATTCCATGGCGTCGGAAAATGAGTTAAACTAATGTTCCAAGATTTGAGGACACAACAAACCATTGTGAACTAATGAAAAGTATGTAAAAAGGCCAACTTCCTGGCGACGCCCTTGCTCCTCTCACGAAAACTA
>JAGDQP010025702.1:0-15765 GCA_022664845.1 Lepisma saccharinum
CACTAGCTTCAATTTAAGGTATCACTTGATGAGCAACTCGAGTCCTCACTTCGGGTACTTTACTTGTGAGTGTCTAAGTATACCAGTTTCTGGTAAAGTGGGTTTCTAATAGTGGTGCTCGTATGTACAAAGTCAATTCCGATATTCGCATTTGGTAATTAAAGCCACTTAGTGTTATTTTGAGTGTGAACACTATTTCCCAACGAAAAACGAAGGTTACAACGTGACTGGGGAAAAAAAGCTAAAAGTTCTGGCATTTCCTGGATTCGCACTTGTACACATGGGAATTAAAAGTGCAAGAACCATGAGTTAAACAGCTCGACTACGGCGGCTATGCTAGACTTCAGGGTAATTTTTACACCGCTGCAATTAGAGTAAGTTTGTCCAGGTCTATTTTTTTTCAGCATTCCGCAGATGTTGAATTTGTGGAGTTAATATTCATGGTACATGACTTCATTTACTAAGTTCTTTCAGAAAATATCTACACTTGCCGTGGTACCAATATGTATGTTCTCCGGGTGAGTGTTTCCATGCTATACGATAATTACTGATATCTTCGTAAATACGTTTCTATAAACTTTCTGATTGAACTCTCGGGACGGGCGTAAGCCATAGTGCTGTTACCGCCCATAAAATTCATTTTATCTTTATCTTAACTGATTGAACTCGGACATTGCTCGATGGTTAGTTTCAAAACTTCAGGACAGACAAGTTCATCCACCACTTATCTAAGCCCACAATGCTGTATGATATAACAGGTTGTCCCTCATATAACGTACTCATGATCCATTGTTGACACTGTGGATTCCGGAAAGTACAATATCTTCACCACATCTGAGACTGTGACCTACTTGCAGTCAACAGACATACGCTCTTTTTTTTTTTTTAATATTTCTTTCTCGCATTCGGTATGACGACTATTAAACACCATATTATGTGATCTACAGGCTAATGGACTACCTGTATTGTCGTAATGTTGCGAGCCCATGACTTTGAGATCATACCATGCTGCGCCACAGACATAAAACACTTCAGCTACGATATTCTATCCATTCAGCGTAGTACATAAATAAAAAATGATGTATACTGGTAACATCAGCAGATAGCACTATTTATTAATTATACTATGTATAATGCTAAAAGTAAATGCTTACATAACGATATCTAATTTCTGATTCCTTGAGGAGATCACCGTTTCCTTACTATTTACAATAGAAGTCTCAAGCAGAACAACATTCTTTGTACCTTTTCAACAAAAACCGTCTTAAATAAAAATACTACTTTGTATATCGACATCTTGTGTTTAAGAAATTAGTTACATTCAATTCCCAATTTAGACTTTGAAGCTAATGACACCTATAAGTGGAAAATCGTATTAGCCGACATCAAGAAGGGCAGTGAAACTTTATCGTTGATGAAAAAATATTTTTATGAAATATTATTTCGTTTCATGGAGCTGTTGTAGCCTAGATGACAGACGATGACGATTCATATTGGAATATGTTGAATTGTAAATATGGACAAGAACGACGGGGAATAATGAAATATATGAGCTTAGCAATAGTTACCGTAGAAAGCACATATTGACATTGAAAGAGATATACGTTACATATTAAAGAGCGAAAAAAAAAATGATTATAGGCAGGGATGTATTAAAGGCGATTAGTTGGGTCTGGACACTGACAAATTCCAGTTTCTTTATCAGGGTTATTAGTTTATTGTATTATATTCGTACTCTTTGCGTATACATTCGTGATATTGCTGCTATTTACGTTTTCAAAATTAATTCTTTCATTGCTCATTGTTTGATACCAGAGAATTATCTACTCCAGAAAACCAAACTATTAACTAAATATTATCTTATGCAACCAGCATGAAAATAACTACTGCGGGCTGTATATCTGCATAGGATACGAAACATTTATTAATTAATTTCTCTTTAATTTGTTCTGTTTCTGATATTCGGAAACTCTGTTTTATTTGTGAACATCTTGTGAAACATATTTATTTCTAAAACGAAATACACTGCTCGACATGAAAAATGCCACACCTAGAAGAAGACATCGCATTAATAATAATAAAAAAAAAATTGCAGAATATGTAGAGCATTGAAAGATAAACAAATGATTAGGACGAGAGCTCCGTTACGTATCAGAGGCGCTGGGTATGTCATCTAGGAACAGCAATTAAAGGCAGGCCAGATAGCCACAGTGCAGTGGGTAGAAGACTTTTGGTGTGACGTGAGTGTGTGTGTGTATGTTTGAAAGATGCTTCGTGGTCAAATGTGGCAGCCCTGCAAGCAGATTTCCACCTTTGTTCGCGGAAGAATTATGGCATATCGCGAGTGCGGTTTATCTTTCCGCGACATTGGTGCTCATATTGGACGAACTACGTCCACAGGGCAGCGCATATGCACTCAATGGCTCCATGAAGGCACTACGGAACACATCCTAACGACCGCTCCATACCATGAGTCACGTGGAACAAACTACTTGTACGTTTGGCTCTGGTGGATCGAACAGCCACATCCCGAACACTGGCGCATGCACTGACTAACGGATAGTGCAGAGCGTCCAGTGTCCCCACGAACAGTTTTACGTCGCCTGGTAGAACGGGGCATATTTGCACGGCACGTATTTCTGAGGCTTCCACACAACATACGCACGAGCGAATACAATGGTGTCACGAACGCCGCACATGGAGAACTAAATGCCAGGACATTGTCTTTTCAGATAAATCCCGGTTCTGTCTGCGTGATCATAATGGCCGCATCCGTATCGGGCCGAACCGTGGCACAAGGCTGGTCGACGCGTTCTGCATCATCATGTCGGTCCGGCATCAGGTGTTATGGTATGGTGTGTCATTGGATTCCGTGTCCGTTCGTGTCTACTACGCATTGACGGGCATGTGACCATCCAACGGTACATCGACAATGTGTTGGACCCGGTTGTGGTTCGCTTAGTACAGTTCCATGGACCACATTCCAGCAGGAGAACGCCCGCCCGCATATAGCACGTGATGTCCTAGTCTTCCTGTTTGGACACAATGTTCCTCTACTTCCTTAGCCGGCGAGTTCATATGATCTCTCGCCGATTGAACACGTTTGGTCCATGATTTCACAACGCCACTGAATGAAAAGGAGATTTACTTGTATGTGGATAATGGAAAATATATTCTCAAGATCCTCAAATATGCATAAAAGAATATTAAAAAAACGCACAAATAACAATACATAGATTGAATATACATAGATTGAAATGCATTTGTCACGGGGTCGCTAAAGTAAAATGCTAAGGGCCCGCAGGGCCACCGTAGCTGGACTTCTGGCCACCAAGGCCACTTTCGTCCTTTTGAATTATGTATATATTTTTATGAAAATAATTATAATTTATTTTGTAAAAACATAACCGGAAGTCCGTTAAGACACAATAGCCCTATCTATCAAAATCTAAAGGAATTTTATTTGAATTATCACCTGAGAAGAGCACAATAATTGCACAGGAAACATGAATTTAAAAAGAGCCAGTTATTTAGTGAATTGAAATAATGATTTAGTTTTGTTTAGGTAAAAATAAGGAATTTTTGTGAAAAGGAAATGTATTAGATTCTATGCTAAATTAATTCTCCAATATCATCATCAATCATTTCCGGAAGTGACGAACGCGCTCAGGATGTAAGAATTTAATTGTAATTTTGTATAATTGATTAATTATTTTTGTTTATGTTCACTGTGAATTTTCAATTGGAAGTTCTTATTTGGATTTTCTTTGTCAGCTTTACTTGTGTAAGTTTGATTTCTTATATTTAGTGAAGGGTTGCTGTCGAATGTAAATAATGTCCATCCGTTGACTGAAGTAGGTTCATTCTAAATTGGAAGATTTTCCTCCGATGCAATGTTAATGATGTCTGAGATTTTGTGAAAAGCTTCTCTATCTTGTGGAATGCGCAATGTCAGAAGTGCCTCCCAGGATCTGCTTAATGTATATTAGGATTAATCCAATGGGCTGCGGTACCATTTTAAATTATAAATATTGTAAAGACTTCTATAGACAGCTTGTAGCTCCAAAACTACGTATCTTTGGGAATTTCTTCAAATGATCCTTTTGTTCGTGTTTTGATATCAATTCAGAGTTCGTCTCGTTATTTCAGGGATATTCTGTATATCAGATAACAGTGGTGTCATCTAGCGTGTGACTTGTAAATTCTTCCAAATGTTAATTATACATTATGGTTAGATTTATTTAAATATCATAAATAAAATTACAAAAAAAAAAAAAGAAAACGAATGACATATGTAACGAGGTAGTGGTAACACCTTTGTTTCTAGACAACCTCATAGCAAAACAGAAAAGCAAAAACACCCTGTAGAAATTCCTCTTTAATAAAAATTACTTAAGGGTTCCAGTGTTGCAACCGTCATTTTTGGATTCAGCACACATGAACGCATAAGAATATGTGAAAATCCTTGGTCACCTCAAAACGGAAGGTACTCTCGATCTGTCACCAGACTAAATCACATATCTTTTACTATGACGTATGAAAGTAACGGAGAATTTTCCAATAATAATCTAATGTCACTCAAAAATTGGTAAATATGTACTGTTTAACCTTGAACATGGCTTAAAATGACCTTTCCTTCAGTACAAAGGTAAATACTTGTATATGGATAAATTTACATAACAGTTTTGTTCACGCACATTATAAAGAATTGTATTTTCCTTTTGTTCTTTTCTTTTTCAGCCATTTGCTTTTAAATAAATTACAATCCCATGGAGACTTCTTCGAAACTTTCTAAAGTTTGGATAAAACTGAAAAGGAAAGAAAATAAAGTGTTACTAAAATTTATAACCTCTTGACATGTTAAGTTACTATCAGGTTGCTTTTCACCATACATGCATTGCGATTGTTCCTGCTTGAAAATACATAGGAAAAAAGAAAGAAACAAACAAACAAAAAAAAAACTTTATAAATGTTTGGAAACATAAAAAAATTGTTATGTACACAATGGTGGAAGATTGCTTTATGTAAGTATCAACACATTTTTGTTAATGTGTTTACAAAACTCCAACTTTCCGTTACCAAGCGTTCTAAAGTTTCTTTTATAATAATACTTCTTCCTACACATTCGTATACTCGAATGAGATCGAAGTACACAGCATGGTTACAGGAGAAAATAATAACTTGAAATAGGAAGGAAACATATTTGTATTTAAAAATGATTCACTTCGAGAAATATTACGGTAAAGCTTTTACACAACAGTAAATTGAAAAGTTTTCCATTTGCAAACTAATATGAATAATATACCGGGTGTCCCAAAAGGTACTTTACAACTTCAAGGTCATATAACTAGACTTGTACTTAACATAGAGTAAAAACGTTAAGGTTGATGTGACGCACCAACTGAAAAAGGTTTCTTCTGTGAGGTAATGAATTGTCTTTCCACGTGGCAGGAGCAACAGAATTTGAAAAATGATGGCTGCACAGGTAAAGTTGGCGCGTTTTGGCCTATCATCTGGTTTTATCAGTTCTAACAATTGCAATCGATATAGAAACAACTGCAGGTGCTTTCGGAGTACCTAGTGGACTATAGTGCAAATGATTTGCTACTCCTGCTCTGCCTTCCGAATAGACTTCTGTAAACGCTCGAAAGCCTGCCTACATGGTATTTCAATTCCACACTGCCTGTCACCATTAAGTTGCTGTATAAGTTTCTTCTGGATGGCCGAGAGAGAGTGGTTCATTACCGTATCGCGTTCTGAACCTTCGCTGGACTTTGGTGTCTCACTTGATCTGACCTGTGTATCATCCATTTTTCAAATTATGTTGCTCTTACCGCCTGGAAAGACAAGGATGTTGTCCATTACCTCACAGAACAAAACATTTTGAGTTGGTGCATCATATGAAACTTACTTTATTACTCTACGTTAATTATAAGTCTAGCTATATGAGCTTGAAGTTGTAAAGTACCTTTTGGGACACCCGGTATATTATTCATATATTAAAGGTGAGAAAAGAGACTTAGGCCTGCCTATCTCCTTCAATTTTTCAGCTGCTGACCTGGTAATCGTGTGGGTTGGCGAGCTAAGCCAGCAACTCAAAGGTCCCGGGTTCGAATCCCGGGTGGAGCATTGAGGTTTGTGGATTTTAGAGACTTTAACAGCTAATGGACTCGAGACGGATCAAAGTCTTAAGTTACTAAAACGGCCCAAAATTTACAATTACAATTCTTAAGCTTTTGAGGAATAAGAAACAATTGGGCCACATTTCTTTGAATTTCTAGGATCACGTTGGAGAAGAAGGACGAGTTAGAGGAGGAAAAGATTGATTTAGAAGCTATACATAGATATATACATTTAGATGGGTTCTATTTTAGACCATTATCATTTGACCACTGAACAATTCTTTGGCAATCAGCCTTCAATTCAGATAGTTCATCTTGAAAACAAGGCTTCAAAGTTCTCAGCGTGAAGATGGTACTTTAATACAGGTGGTAAATCATTTATGTTCAGACAAAAGAGAAGAGGACCTAAAATATTACTTTGAGGTATACCATGATGAAAAGTTCTCAAGAAAGAACAAATACCAGAAGCAGATAAATATTGCAAGGATATTTAAAAAATGACAGAAGAATTGAAGAACGACAATAATGTTATAATTTATAGATTGGAGAAGTTTTACTGTAGTCAAGAAGTTGTAGTGGGTCATGATGATGAAGAAGAGGAGGAGGACAGTGATGATAATGAGGACAATGATTGTGAAAATGGAAGTCAAGGAGTTAAGTGTTTATATATTTACGTATGACATTTCATATAGTATTTTTTGCCTGAGTCTGAGATGCCTAAAGGCCTTAAATTCCAATGTATATTGTGTTTTAGCGTTCTACACAAATAGTCTATTTTTGCAACAGAATTAAGACGGAATAATAAACGAAACAAGGCCATAAAGCGTTCGGTTGTTGCCAAATGAAACCAAATATATTTTACAAAACCGGTGCAGAAAATGCGGCATAAATTTAGTTTAAACTATGGATAGAAGATGTCAGTATGTTTGTTAACAATTGCTAAGGTTTGAAACATGTAATTAACTGGAAATGCATTTACATTTATATTTTTAATCAAGTATATTATTAATGTATTAGGCTGGAATGTGTTGAATTGATCATATTAATATTTTGGTGACAAGTGTGAATGTAGAAAATTTACAGTTGATGTTGTTAAGTTGAGTTTGTGTAATAAGTAATGAAGGATTATTACTCTCAACAAATGATCAAATGGGAAAGATTATTACACTACGGGAAAGATTCTGCATATAGTTTGAATCAGCATGCATGGAATGTCAACTATTTATGGCGCCACTAGATGGAAAATATTCCTAGATTCGTGCACTGTGGGAGAATATAATATGTATATGCATTAGAGAACTGATTGATAAAGGATAAGAATTGATATGTTCCTCTTGGTAGGATCATATAGAAGCAAAAGGATTCAATCTCCTATATTCACTGCTGTACAAACTATTAACTAGTAAAAAAAATCATGGACCATTCCTTTCATTAATTATCTACAGGACCATTGTCAGAAAGTGGTATTATCCGGACTGTCATCTGTTCCTCAACCTGTGACCTCTGGAGTACCACAGGGTAGTGTGCTTGGGTCGTTGCTTTTCGTATTGTGCATAGATGTTCTTGCTACTGATCAATCGGTCTGCAATTCAAATGGATATTTGCAACATATTCAGAGAAACAGTGGAACTTCGTGACGCTACATCGCTGCAAAAGTGATACTGATTGCTTTAGTACATAGTCTAAGGGTTGGTGCTTAAAAATTAACTCCCAGAAAAAGGCAGCGCACTCACGAATTATTTGAAGAGAACACTCTTTAAGAGAAGAGAACACATAATCTCTGCTTCTGTTTGGCATACAAAGCACTCATTTATCCGAAATTAGAGTATTGCTGCCCGATATGATCGATGGCCAGTCCAACTCACCTCTCCAGATTAAACTCTGTACTTTTGCCTAGTTATTGTACGCTACAGAATACCAACCACTCTCAGTATGAGTTAACAGTATCTTTTAAATATCCCAAACCTTCACTCACTGGAAATATGGAGAAAAATTGCGGATCTCAAATTCTTGTATAAAATTAGACCATAATAATTAGTATTAAGATCTGAATCTCTCTTGCCTGAAATTCATTTTCACACATCAACAAGATCAACTCGAAGCTATCACCTATTTTACCTAGAGCGGCTCAGTCTTTCCAGCACTCCCTCTTACATAGCCCAAACTCTACAATGTTCTACCGATAAACATTGATCTATTTAGCATGGAAAGTTAATTTAATTCCGCGGTGAGACGCTTTCTATATTCTCACTAAATGGTATCTCAAAGCTAGGTATGTTTTCTTTAGTTTTTATTGTTGTTGTAAATATTAAATATTTTTCTCATATTGTTAACGTAAAATAGCTAGCCAGCTGCATTTAGAAATTTGTTAACTAAATAAATAAATATGAAATGAAAGTTACAGGGGAAGAACCAATATAGTCTAAAAACTGAATTTTCAGAAAGAATGGAAAATAAACTTACAGTCTCTATACTTTTCCAATGTTCTTGGTGTCTTGAATTGTAAATAACTTTTGACTCAAGAGGCAACATTCCCAACCGATTACATAAAATATTTTTTCCCACTAGTTTTTAACCTGTAATGCACAAAAATGACATCCATAGACCCAACTGTTTCGAAACTTTTGAACAGAAATTTATTGAAATATCAATTTAAACTTATTCGTACATTGTGAGGAATACGTATGAAGACACTTGTCATGATAAAACCTCGGCGGAAATATAAATTAACCTTTGGGTAATGACAATTGATGAAGGGATGAATCTGGTAAATGGTATGAGAATCACGCTCGCCATCTTCAAAGCCGCCATCTTGGATTCAGCTTGAGAATTTTAAATAGGAAAATGGTCGTGTGACATATCATTTTAGGCTAGCTTGTTCTCAGAAATTCAGATATGAAAACATTTCACACCTACGTTTATTTGTTTAGAAGATAGGGATTCTGAAATTGATTATTAGAAAATAGATATGATTATATAATTTACATATGCAAAAGTATAGAAAAACAAATTAAAGAACGTAGAATAAGTTGTCTTATAAAGCTGAAAAGGCATTTAATTATTATTTGTAATTGAAATTACACAAAACGGTTTCACAAACCAAATACATTGATTAACATATATAACAACAACAACATCAATTTGCATCATATACAATATTTACATTTGAAAATATTTAAATTCAAAAAGGTTTATAATACATAAGAACTTGCGACAGTGAAAACAACACACGTCTTCATATTTTAATTTCCGAGACATGAAGACATTTTAGACAAGCTAGTCAAATGATATGCCACACAATCCCCTGCCTTTTTAAAATTCTCGAGCTGAATCAAAGATGGCGGCTTTCAAGATGACGATCGTGATTCTCATGCCATTACCAGATTCGTCCCTTCACCAATTGTCATTACTCAAAGCTTGGGTCACATTCTCACAGCGGTTTTATCACGACAAATGTCTTTTTACGTATTCGTTACAATGTACAAAATAATAGCAAGAAATCGATATTTCAAAAAAAAAAAAATCAAAATTTTCAAAAAGATTGGGTCTATGGATGTCATTTAAAACCTAGTGAGAAAAACAATATTTCATGTAAATATCGGCTGATCAGTTGGGAGTGGTCCCTCGTCAGTTGATTGATCCTCTTGACTACTTGTCACATAGAAATTACTTAACAAAGCAACAAAATGCTATTTTAACCTCATTTTCACAGTTTTTTTTAAATTTATTTTTTGTGTGTACCCTCAAATATAATCTATTATAGGCGCTAGAGCAGGGGCGATGCTACGTACGAGGACTTTCTAGAAATGTAATTGAAAGTGGTCAAGAAGGTTATACGACTGTAAAAATCCTTTAAATCCTTGAAACCAGCTCATGGGGATCGGTATGCTGCTGCCAACAGATTTCTACGTAGGGCGACGAAAATTTTAGGGGGATCCCCCAGCCGCCTTTAGTCTACGAACCTGTTGTCCACCATCAGAAACGCCAGTCTTATTGTTCGTAACCCAATTGTCTACCCTAAATTACACTTACTGTCCATTTACCGCACACCAGTGACTGGTAGCTGATCCTTCAGAAGAGGTCATACAAAGAGCAGAAACCGACCGGGGTAGCCGTGTGATCTGAGGCGTTAGGCTAGCATATTCTAACCCAACCCGAAGCATGCATGTTTGTGCATTTTAATAAGCACTTGCAATCGATATAGGGTTAAATCAAAAGATTTTAAAATGACTATAAAATAGAATTTATCAAAGTTTTACAGAGAATTGAGAAGGGGAGAAGAATTGAAAAAAAAAAAAAAGCATTGCAAGGAGTAGCTGATGTTAGTAATATGGAGCATGTATCATAATGTACCTGTACGACAACTGGAAATTACTGCGTTAATGGAACTAAGCTTTATCGATTCAGGAAACAGATAGGCTTATATACAGTTAGGACCTTTTGTTTAACCGAGAAGTTAGTATTTCATCTTCCCGCCCTGGCAGTCTTCAGTTCTATCTCTGACGAGAGATTCAATTTTTTATATTCACCCAGTTTTTAAAATTAAGACGTTGAAGATTTCTATCTCGAAATTAGTAGAGCGGACGTGGCATGCCATTGCGCTGACCTCCTGAACCTAAGGGTGTATAAGAGCTGTCAAATCAAGAGGTTCATGCAGACATTACGAGATAGAGAAAGACGGGGAAGTATAGGACGCGCGAAGCAGAAAGTCCACCGCGTTCACACTTCATCTCTGATATTATCAGTGCATTCCTGTGCCAGTGAAACTATGATTTAATGACGAAAAGGTCTGCTGAACCCTCGACAGCACACACAATCAAAGAATTGACGTTAGATGTCCCTTTTGGTCTTTCTCTTTCAGCCCTCTCTATCTCTTAATGTGTATGGATCCCTGAAAGGAGAAAGAAGAAAAAGAAGAAAACGTTTTTTTCCTATGAAATATAGTTCTTACTCCATGGTGAAATTCGCCCGCAGAAACGGGGTAATTTGTCAGTAGGGGTGTTAGAAAATGGTTTGATAGGAAAGAGGGTTTTCCGAGAAAGGCGTGAAGGACGCCTGCAGAGGTGAAGAGGTAGATGAGGAACTAGAAAAAGAAATGAACGAGGTGAAGACAAAGGACGAATTAGACAATAAGAGAGAAAGGAGGAGGGAAAAATAAGAAATCAAGAGGAAGAGAGAAGCAGAGAGAGTGCAGGAGGTGTCACTGAGTATGAAGAATAATGCCTCCAGGTTATTGGAAAAATGTCGAGATCAGAAGATGTGCACGTTTGGGTTCATCTCTCTGATTCTTCTCATTTCTTTTCTCTATCTCTCCTTTTCTTCTTCTTTCCTTTTTTTCGCCATCTTCTTTGGTGTTGAGAGTATTTGTGTTAAATGGAGATGATCTTCTTCTCCACCTGCGGGACTCCATTGAATATCTAAAATCGAGGAGGGGATAAAAATGAAGAGGAAATGAAAAGTAATGTCGGCTAATCTGCATTAAGGAGAATGATGGAGAAGAGCGTCTTTTTTTCCTTATTTTAAAGAAGAAAAAAGGAGAAAAAAGGAGACAAAAGAAAAATTGCATTCCTCTTCAAGTTGTACGTCTCTTAACCGAAATGGTATTTATTTCAGGGCGTTTCCCTCATCATGAAAGTGTATCCTGTTTTCATTATATGTGATATTCAGAGTGAATAGTGTAGGACGCTATGAAGGGTGTGAAGGGTTTGAATGTTTGTTCTGAATTTATTTATGAGTTTTTAGATAACTTTAACAGACCAGGATAGGGCAGGGAAAAGAGGGTTTGAATGAAATGAGCCATGGCTTAGGTCGGTCAGCATGGACAACCACTGGAACCATGGACTTTTCGACTGCAGAGCAAACACTCTACAAAGCTGAACTACGGTCGCTCGATACATGAAGATTTGTGAGCAATATTTGCCGCATATATTGATTAATATGGCCATAATGATACGGATGGTAGAGGAATTCAAGAAAATTAATTTGAAGTAGCAGTAGGTCATTTATGGCGGACATGATATCTTGTAATATTGCTGCAATTTCAGACTTCTGTGGTGTAGTGGAATTTGGTTTTGAGAATGGTAAACCTTGTTTATTATATAGATCTTGGTAATTAAGTTTCCTTAGCAATTTGCTAAATAAAGTTTGTTACTGGTAGTCTTAAAAACGACATTTGAAAAATAGGTTGTTACTCTGTAAATTAACGAGGAGACTTTAAAGTGCTTCTACATATGAGCTGCTAGTTGTAATAAGCGGGAATATATCAGGACGAAGATAGAATGGCGAAAGAGTATGTGTTGCGCTCTTAGAAGAGGAAAGATCTTACGTATACGTTACTACTACTACTTCTATTACTATGCAGTTAATACTATGTGCAAGAATATTCCATAGTTACTATTGTAAATAAAGTATATTGTTGTATGGAAGATAAGTATGTTCTTCACCTTATTGAGAAACGATAGATTAATTTCCAGGTACCCGATCTAATAGTAAGGAGTAACTTTAGGGACTCACCGGAAGTGTATTTATAACTAGACTACCACATAGCACATGGTCGTACCTGAAGGATATGTAACCGTGTTAGAATGCCTCTCTTAAAAGTTCAAATACAAAATGTTTGGTGGTACAAGATTTCATGATGTTCTCCAGCGTGTGTTATAAATGTTAGATATGTAAGATTCTAATGTAATGCGACATGGGTTGAATAGGAAATGTATTCATATCAAAATTTAGTTAAATTGAACTGAATTTATGTGTTCTTAGGTTTAGGTCAAACTGAGTGATATATTGTAAGAAGGAAGGCGTCCAGGGCATAATGTGAAGGTACCCAGCCAACATAAATCATATTATCCGATCGCTGGGTTAGAGAAAGTTTAAATTCCAGCGTTGAGTAAATCTGTCTCTAGAGCAGAGGACGAAGTAACCGCTCAGACCAGGAAGTGAGTAGACGAATGGTTACTTTATCCGCTGCTATAGAGAAAGAGTTTTAAACCTAACATTTAACTTAACCTTAGTTGACCACTCATTTGCTATCTTTTCTACACTTCATTTACATCAGAATTTTACGCGTTAAATACTTGGAAGATATCTTGACTCTTTCTCGAAAATCTCGAAAGTTGAACACCCTGTACCTCGAAAATCAAGCGGATTTCGACTCATGTAGAAGATAAGTTTTGTTGTTTGTTATTTTGATGTCAGTAATTACCTCCAAACTTTGTTCACGAAATTTGGAATCGTCCTGCATAAGAGACGAGAATTTCCAATAGTATCATACATACTAGTATTTCATTTGAATGACTGACAGAGCCCCACATTTTCACATACCCACATAACATGCAAGTTTTATTTTCAGTTGATCTCTTGGGTGGTTATGATTGATGTAACAAGCTTGATTCAAGCTTGAAATTCACTGTATGAAGTTTTCTTAATATCGCAAGTTTGATTCAAGCTTGACGTAGACAGTTATGTTAATATATTTGACCTCTAATTTTATGGCAGTCCTGTTATACGCTTGTTGTAATAAGCTTGATATCGTATGCTTGCATTAAGCTTTTCAGATGCCAACTAGTAAATGAGTCAAGCTTGATTCAAGACTTAGACTTAAATTACAAGCTTGATGCAAGATTGTCAGATGCCAACTAGTAAATATGAATCAAACTTGATTCAAACTTTTGACTTAAATGACAAGCACGACGCAAGGTTGTCAGATACCAACTAGCAAATATAAATCAAGTTTCACTCAAATTTTGACCTAAATGACAAGCCTGACGCAAGATTGTCAGATGGCAGCTAGTAAATATGAATCAAGCTTGATTAAAAATTTATACTTAAATGACAAGCATGATGCAAAATTGTTAGATGCCAACTACTAAATATGAGTCAAGCTTGATTCAAACTTAAGACTTAAATGACGAGCTCGACGCAAGCTTTTTACATGCCAACTAGTAAATATGAGACAAGCTTGATTCAAACTTTAGACTTAAATGACAAGCTTGACGCAAGATTGTCAGATGCCAACTAGTAAATATGAATCAAGCTTGACTCAAACTTTTGACTTAAATAACAAGCACAACTCAAAATTGTCATATTCCAAGTAGTAAATATGAGTGAATCTTAATTCAAGCTTAAGACTTAAATGACAAGCTTGACGCAAGCTTGCATTAAGTTTAAACCAAGCCTACTGTGCTATCAGGCTATAAGACTCTGAAATACAATACACAATTCATCCGTTCATTCATCAACGTTTGTATGGATTGTTTTCAATAGTGGTGAAAGATAGTACACAAACGGGATTAAGGTTTGTGTGTGTCTTTACTACTGTAGGCTATGTGAGAGTAAATTTAATTAATTGTAGCTATGCTGTGTTTACTGGAACTGTTTATTTTTCCTTTTTTCTTTTGATACAGTCACAGCAACTTCACTCGACCTTGATTTAAAAACCGTTTTTCTCGTCTCTTCTCTTGGTAGCCAGCCAATCAAAACAATCAGAAACGAAGAGGGAGGCAATGTTACATTCCTGAAATACTTATCCCCCGATCGGAATGCCATCTCCTCTGTTATTTTGTGTTGTGTGTAAATCTCTTCTCTGGCTGAATTTGAGATTGTAATACAATCGTTCTCTCTGCTCGACTTTATTTTTTCCTCCTTTTGGTTCGATATTTCTTCTCGATTTCACCAGGAGAGCAGAAGATGGTACAGTTTTTTTTTTAATATTTTCCCTTTTCTTTCAAAGAAATATCTCGATATCACATCCTTTCACGGGAAGGTAACTTTCAAATTCAAAAGATCATTTTTTTTAGCTTTGTTTCTTTACGCTCCGTTTCTTATCTAACAATATTAGTTCTTGTTTTCACCCAAGATCAAAGACATTCCTTTCGATTCGAAATCTATGGAATCTTAAAGGCGACATCTTTTATTGTTATACTTCATCTCTAAAAGCACTTTACTATTCTTAAAATGATAGCAATACTATTGTAGCGTCACCTTTGTGCCCACAAATTTTTCGGTCCTGTTTTAGTTTAATTTTGTTATCTTTTCGTCTGTAACGCAAAATAGATGATTTAACACAAAAAAGTTATAGTTCTCCTGCGACACCGAAAAGTGTTGAATTAACACCGCCATTTTTTTTTGTCTGTGTACTTTTGCACCATATGCACTTAGACACAAATGCTGTTTTTTAAAATTAAAGTAAATAGAGACAAATTGACTTTAGATTGGAATTGAGCAACTTCAATTAACGTAATCTTTTCCAATGTGGTGACAACATTCTGCATGGCTATTTTTATATTCTTTTCTTTAGTTCACAATGGTTTATGGTGTTTTCGAATCTTGCGTTGTTAATTTAACTCATTTTTCGACGTCATACAATGAAAAAATTCTGCACAGCGACGTAAGTCGGGTGACAATACAATATTCCATTCTTACTTAAATGTATTTTATTTTAAATGCATATTTTAATTTATCTTTATTAATACAGACTTCTTTATATCCTAAAATAAATACTAGTCTGCAACGAGATGGCGTTTGAACGATTGCTGAAATAACTCGGAAAAAAATAATTTTATGAAACCTTTTTAAAGACATTCTTTCCTTAAACAATTCGTACTAAAAAGTAAATAAAGAATGTTTAAGTATGACTAAAAAG